>JAOXOE010030556.1:0-50013 GCA_028565055.1 Phoeniculus purpureus
GGGGGAAATGTGTGCACTGTGTTGTATTTTTCTCTGTAGAAGAAGCGGGACATAAGATGCCTCTGCCATTTCCTCACACACCCAGATACACAGCATTTACACAAAGCTGTTACACTCTCTGCTGTTACGTTACTTGTTCCAGTTGTTCAGTCCATGCTACACAGAAAAATACGTCCCTTCGGCTCTCCCCAGGATCAAACCCCCACTTTTAAAGCCAAACTTCAAACACAGAGTCAGTCGTAGCCTTTCCCGTTAATTTCTGGATCTGTACGTACGCCGCTATCCCATGAGGGTTTTGCTTATCCTGTGTTTTATGTGACTCTTAACCTTCAGAGCCTTAAGGTGCTACAGCAGTTTCTCTCTTGCTGTTGAGACAGATTTTAAATTAAAGCGAAGTTTTCTTGTAGGGTATCACGACCTTTACATTTGTGCGTTGTGGAACCCGTTAGCTGTGGGAGCAAAGCTGCAGTTCCGAAATGTGTTTACAGCCGTATAAAAGAGGATGTGCTTTTGACTGCAGGGCTTGGGAGACAGAAGTAATGAACAATAGCTGTGCTTTGGCAAACAAAAAAAGCATGATTAAGGATAATTGTAGGTAACTGTCATGGCTAGAGGAAAGTTTACGCTGTCAAAAGTACCAAAAAGCATTTAAAGGGCTTCTCTAAAGGGAGCAGTAAGGAACTGATGGATACCCCTCCATGCCCTGAAAACAATTTGACTGCAAGTGTTTCTGATTTTTCTTTCTCCTTTATGAATGTAGAAAAATAATTATTGTAATAATTGCTGGTTTTAATGAGCACTCAGGAATTGCCTATCCTATTAAATTATAATATTATGTTATTATTAAATTTTAAAACTATTTCTTCATGAGGTTCCCGATGCTGCCTTTTTTGTCATCAACCCACTGCACTGAAATCCACCTTAGGTTTGTGGCTAACTTGGTTGTCATGACAAGGGTATTTTCTGTCTGGTTTGGTACCTGATGGAAGTTTGAGAATTCAATCCCCCCTAATTTATTATTAGATTTTTTTTAAGAGAAGCCGCCGCCTCATTTTGATGTGTCTGTATAAAAGCCACATTACTTTAAGCAATAAATATACTTCAGAGGAAGACTCCTCAAAGCTTTTGGTTGATGGGTATTGGCTATACTGCAAACTCACTCACATGAGGAGAAATGATGAGAACTAGGAAAAGAAATGCGTTGGGAGCCAGGGTGAAGTCTTGGACATATTATAGGAAGCAAAAGGTTTGAGCTGTGACTCTGCATTTTATAGTGTTGGAGTAAGGCAGGAATTTCTCTGTTTTCTTCTCAAAGGAGTAAAATTGCAGTTCCAGGTTCTCCAAGGAAACTCTGAGAAAACGTATTGGAAATCACCAAGTGCAGAATTCTCCCAGTAATAGGAGGTCCAAGGAGATGATGGAATTTGCCCTCTAGGTGAGTCCAAAAAATGAACCACTTTCAACATCTTGTTTTGAAAGGAACTAGATTATGCCTTAAATTCATAACAAAACTGAGAAGGTTATGATTTGTGTGTGTAGACTAGTATTTTCTGTAAAGAAATGAGATAGTTTGCAAACAAATTTGTCTGGAAGGCTTCATTCCCAGCTGCAAGCTCTGGAAAGACTCATTTTGGTGGTCTTAGAGGAATCTCTGGAATTACAAAAGCCTGAAGGACAAAACTGAGGAAAATAAAGCTTATTTTGTTTACTTAAACTCCCATGAAATGCCTTGTCAGCGATCATTAGTCTGCAGTTGGAAATGAAGAGGTTTGTATTCTGCGTGAAGTGAGAATCGACTATCTCTGCAGCTACTTGTGGCGTTAAATCCATTTCTCTCTCTTTTTATGTATTCTATGAGTCACGATAAGCGAGGCTGCTGATGCTGGCTCCAGACTGTCGCTGTGCACTGCGAATGGGCATAAGGTACTTCTTGCATTGTGTGGTGTTTATTCGCATTCTTGTTCGTACCTCTTTTTAGATTTTCATGATGACTTTACAAAGTAAGACACACCAAAGCCGCGTTTGCAGGTGTTTCACGCTAGGTGTGCATTTCAGGATGCTGACAGATAATGAGCGTGGGATTTTTTTTGTGTTTCAGCGTTAGAAAGACTAGCACATCTGTAATAAAGCAAAGGACTGGTTTATGCCATTTGGATTCTCAAAGTCCTCCTGCTGCCTTCAGATTAACAGACTTTTATAGGAATGACGTACACTTCTCATTTTGGGTTTATGCTAAGCTATACTTTAAAGCCAGAGGAAATTCTGTCATCTTGAGATGAAAATTAGTCCCAGAAGACAACTGAGGCAGAAGTTTTGAAGAAAATGGATAACCCCACAGGCAGGAAGAATGTTTTATGCTCAGAGTGTTACAAAGAGTTGTGTTTAAAGACAAAACACCAAAAAAACCAACAACTCCCCTGATGATAATTAAACACAGCAAACCTTGATCAAAATCCATTGCTAGGATCCAGCTCTCATTATGGAACAGTACAAGATGAGCTATCACTGATGCTACAGACTAACAATTGCTTATTTGTAGGGATATATTTTATAGGGAATGGGCATGTGAGCAATCCCAGCTCTGTGAACTTAGCCAGAGTCTGAGCTAACTGCTTTGAAGCCTGCTCGGAGAGTTTCTCAAGGTCAGTGATGTGCAGGTTTGTGAGGGAGCTGGCACGCAGAAGGAAAACAACAGGTTGTGGAATGAAAACTATCACACGAACAGCGCGTGGACAGATGTACTTAACCAATGGCAGGAGCGTTTAAGACGCATGGACAGATGTGTTGTACCATAAGCAGTGCCCTTGTATTGCATGGACCGGCCGGCCGTGTATGAAAGGGCTGAGCTGACACTTAATAAACGGCATTCGCTGGATCGTACTGATCGTCTCGCGTCTGTCCTTTTCGTACTCCTGGGACTTATTAGCAAATACTGTAGTGATATAACCTCAAGTGCCAACTGGAAACTCACCATTTAGACCAGTTGAACCACTTCCGTTTTCAAGGAGTCTGCTACCTCCCTGGGACCAGGGCTCAAGATGTCATGAGGAAGCACCCCAGTCTGGTATGGTGCTCCAATTTTTGCCTGCTACCGCCACAGGAAAGCCAGAGAAGAGGGACTTTGTATGAAAGACTCTAGTGATAAGACAAGGGGAAGAGTTTCAAGCTAAAACGGGGCAGATTCATGTCAGATCTTATGAAGAAATTCCTCTTCATAAGGTGAGGGTGTGAGGGTGCTGAGGCACTGGAACAGGTTTCCTGGGGAGGCTGTGGCTGCTCCATCCCTGGCAGTGTTCAAGGCCAGGTTGGATGGGGCTCTGGGTGTCCTAGTCTGGTGAGAGTTGTCCCTGCCCATGGCAGCCGGTTGGGACTAGATGGTCTCTGAGATCCCTTCCAAGTTAAATCAGTCAGTGATTCTATGAGTCTTACGCAGTTGTTTACGGGCAGGGGGTCAGGCTTTAGCTCTGGGCTGTATTCCCAGAAGCTGCAAAAGAATTTTATGTGGATTTTTTTTCTGCCTGACTGAGATCTTGGAGCTGTGGAAGTGCAGAACTCTGTTTTCTTTTCTGAATGGTACTTGGAAAGTGCAGTTGTGTATCCAAGTTAACTGGAATGTATGAGCTACAAGCACCTGCTGTACTGGCCACCAGCTGAATTCTGACAAATGGACCCGTTTGAGGGGCACTTTTGTTATTGTTTTTCTCACCTGTAATGGAGAGGACTACAAGGATGGGTGTTTGCAGCAGGGGCAGAAGAATTTGTGGCAGAGAGCTCTTCCATAGGTCATCCAGGTGCAGACACTAATTGAGCCTCAGATGAATAAGCTGGAGGTTCTGTGCCAGCCCTTGTACTTGCATCCATGTAAGCTTTGCCACCATGGCTCTACACAAGACATGATTGAAAAGGTTTATTCAGGGAAGTGCCAAAGCGCTCTGGCAGAGCTGTGGTGGGCTTGGAAGCCTGTGTGGTGTTTGCCAGTCCTTCCCTCTCCCCAGCATATGAACTCCTGGCTGTGTTTTCACAGGGAGGTTGAGCTGCTGGAGTCACTGTCGTGTGGGACGGTACCTTTGTTTGTGAAAAAATTGCTCCTCTCATAAACAACATCTTATGAAAAATGCAGCCAGGAAAGTCTAGAGAAAAGAAGTGAAAACGAGGGAAAATAATCCGTCGCAAACTCTCTGTGGTCTGTTCCTCCCCCAGCCTGGCTTGGCGCGATAAGGTATACATTAAATTAGACCAGCGCATCCCAGATAACCTTGAGAAGCATTGCCTTCACACACAGCTCTTCTTACAGTCTCACTAGGTTTCTACTCCTGTATTTGTCCTTTTTTGTTGTTTTTTAATAGCATTGCATGTTCAGGTTCGCTACCTGCTTTTTCTCACCACAGAATGGTGATCCTGTATTTGAAGTGTTGTTGATTGCAAGGAAACGATGCTGACTGTAGGTTACTGGAGTGACACCTTGAAGGCCACATTCTCAAAGACTCTTTGCATACACAAATAAGTATGGTAGGGTGATGTCCTAGTTTTTCTTATTTCTCTCAAGGTTGAAAACAAAATCCAGGGGCTTATTATAAGATAAGGAATTTGTTTACAGAAAAAGCAGAGAAAAGCTTTTAGAAGATAAGAAAGCCCACAGCCAGGAGCCTTCCGCTCCCTACCGAGCTCCTGTTTCTTCCCTCTTCTTCCAGCACAGAAGAAATCCACCATGCTCCTAATGCCACTCTAATGAGAGAGAAAAAAAGGAGGAGGAAAACAAATAGAAATGGAAGATGAATTGTGTATCGCTCATCCTGAGCAACTGGAGACCTAGGACAGAGAGACTCTGCTCTGTAGCCAGCTGGAGAAACACCCCAGAAATGGAGACCCAGAAACCCAAGAGCAGCACAGTTCCAAATTCCAAAAATTCCTTTGGTGAATAGGATTATGGAAAGGGATATCCAGCTGTCGTGTGTCCATGGAAACAACATGAGTTTTACAAGCAGAAGATCCCCAGTTCAAATCCCACCTGGTTAAAGGTCACACTGTGACAGGTAAGTTGCACCGGAGATGATGCTTCATCAGTTTGTGAGTGAATCTAGACTTGTACATCAAGCCTCACCTTGCATGATGAGACTGGTAAGTTGAGAGAAATATGCTGCTCATAACATCACCCACATCAAAATATGGCAGTAAGTGAAAATTACTTAAGTCTCTTCTCAAAGCATAAAGCTGCCGGAGTATATGGAAGTGGTTTGTGCTCGTTTGTGCTGGGAGCAAACAAAGCAGGAGCCTTAGTTAGGCAATAAGGACGTTTTCTTAGCAGCAATAATAGAGCACTCTTCTCCCTTCCTTTAGATGTGTGCTCATAAAAATGATCCTGAAAATACTCTTTATATTTATAGAGGTGTCTGTGAGCAGGAAAACATAAAAATCATTCACCTGCCAGAGGAAAAGAGGTTCATTCTGCAGGCGCCTGCTCTTTAGCAATGTAGAGTGTTTCTACAACATTCAGCAAATACAAAATATCATCAGGAACCGCAGCACACAGAGCCTTTCTTCTGCACTCCCAGAGGGCCTCTTGAACTTTCTAAAGGAGATAGATTTCTAGCATAGGTACTTGTGGACCGTGCTTCATTCACGGGCAAGACATGATATAAACTAATTGGTCAAACATTTCAGCTGTGAAAACCAAAGAGTTCAATTAAAAAGTTCAAGTGAGATCATGCTTGACAGGTGAAAAATTAGATGTCTCTGAGAAGACCAAGGCAATGTTACTGGAAAATTCTTGATAGTGCAATGATTGAGGCTGTCCCAGTTATTTTAGTCAACACAATGACACCTGAAGCACTTCTGCCAGCTCAGCAGCTTCTTGTAAGGTTTGTAAGCCGTGTCTTAATTCTGTTTCTTACTTCAGGCACTCTACGTCATGTAAATCCTAAATTGAACCTGAAGTATTACAGATGCTGAGTATTTTAATCTCTTTGCAATGTACATGATGACATTTGCAGCTGAAAGGTGAGTGTTGTCTGTTTTCATTCTTCTCCTACTGTCTCTTTTCCTTCAACCTCATAACATTTTGCTACTTGTGACTGCAGTTCGTAGTACTCCTTATACCTTAGAGGTGGAGTACAGACAAGTGATGAAACCTTAGTACTGTGATCTGCTGGAACCAATACTACTTTGCAAAAAAGAGAAGTGTCTATCAAAAGACATTTTGGAAAGCTCCAAATTCCACTTGCAGCAGGGAAGGAGTTCACATGAGAACTTGGTTCTAGAATTTTGGGTCTCTCTGGAAACTCTTGCTTTAAAACTTTGATTTTAATTAGAATTCATAGAATCATAGTATGTTAGGAGTTGGAAGGGACCTCTATAGAGATCATAGAGTCCAACCTCCCTACCAAAGCAGGATCCCCTAGAGGGCAGGTCACATGGGAACATGTCCAGGTGGGTTTTAAAAGTCTCCAGAGAAGGAAACTCCACAACCTCTCTGGGCAGCCTGTTCCAGGACTCTGTCACCCTCCCAGTAAGGAAGTTTCTCCTCATGTCGAGGGGGTACTTCTTATGTTCTAACGTATTGCCATTATTCCTTGTCCTATTGTTGGGCACCACCAAAATGAGACTGGCCCCTTCCTCTTGACACCCACCCCTCAGGTATTTATAGACAGTAATAAGATCCTTTCCCAGCGTTGCCTTCTCCAGACTAAACAGCCTCTGTTCTGTCAGTCGTTCTTCATAGGAGAGTTATCCGAGTCCCTTAATCTTCCTCACAGCCCTCTGTTGGACTCTCTCCAGTAGTTCCTTGTCTTCCTTAAAATGGAGGAGCCCAAAACTGGATACAGCATTCCAGGTCTGGCCTCATCAGGGCAGAGTAGAGAGGTAGGAGAACCTCCCTTTTTGTTTTACTGTTCTGAAGTTAAGTTTCTGGCAACTCTTTGACTCCAAGAAGGAATCTCATTTCTAAGGAGCACTGAAGGACTGCACCAAGCAGAACAGCAAAATGTATGTCCTCCCTGCTCACATGGCATCCCATGGGTGTTTGCTGAAATTGGAAGCATGTAGTATTGCTCTATGCTCTATGTTTTCCTTCGTCAAAGGTGACATAGATTCACCATGCTGGACGTTCTCTGAGCTTATGGCAGACTGAGCACAGATATAACCTGTGCTGAATCTTGGAGCAGTGTTTTACCAAATCATGCAATTCAATATTTGGAGGTGTTCAGAGCCCCGTCAGCCTCGCAGACCCCAAAGTAGGTTTTCTCTGGAAAACGTTTCTACCAGTCTGCTAAACTGTCGCTCTGCTCTGAAAAAGCGTTTGCTGCCGGGGGTAAAACCCACCTGTAATTTCTGTGACTAGCTGAACTGCTTGTGTAGAGCTAAGAGTCAACACATGAGTTCTAACTGCTGCTGCTGTCTGAGGAGGAGCAGGATGTTGGCTACTGTATTCGACAGAAGATTTTGCCAATTTTTCCAGGATCACTTCAGTCCATATAAGCTCTTTCCTCCCTAGCCCTTCAGCAGGACAACTCAAAGTCCTTCAACCTGTTCCACCTGTGATTCATTAGCCAGAACTTTTTACACCCATAGGGTTTTGCAAGATGAGGGAAAGAAAAGCAATTAATCATGCAGTGACATACTCAGCAGCTCTTCGCAGCAAAGCTCTTTACACAGAGGGAGATTTCTTGACACATCAGTTAGCTACTGTCAGATGCATGATGAGAGATTGCCACGGGCTATTAAAATGTATTTATTAACTTTTGTATCTTTGCTATGCATAATGATTTGACCAAAGTGTCGATTCAAGCATAGCCTCCTTCATTCCATGGGTTCAGTTTGAAGGTAACGTCTGTTCTGTGGTGGACAGAACAGGTAAGTCGTTATCTTCCTAGAGAATCAGTCTTCCATTCCAAGAGCAGCGAATCCAGACCCTCATTGCAGGACAATGTTTTCCATGCTTGTAGCAACTCAAAAATCACGTTATTTCTCCCGAAGGCTTTTAGAATCATCCAGATGTATGAGGATCATGTAGTGCACTGACCCTGGAAAAGCTGAATACACACATCCTGCTTTTGAGCAAGCTTGCAGAGGACCCCAATACCTGAAAGGAGCCTATCGAAAGGCTTGTCTGTTCAACAGGGCAAGGAACAATAGGATGAGGGGTCATGGTTTGAAGCTGGAAAATGGTAGATTTAGGTTAGACATCAGGAAAAAGTTCTTGAATCTGAGGGTGGGGGATCCCTGGAACAGGCTGCCTACAGAGGTGGTGGAGGCTCTGTTCCTGGAGCCGTTCAATGTCAGGCTGGATGGAGCTCTGGGCAATCTGGTCTGGTGAGTGACGGCCCTGCTTGTTTGTAGGGGTGTTGGAGTAGATGATCTTTGGCTATCCCTTCCAACCCTACAATTCTATAAGGTACAGCTCTGGCACTGCTTCCTGATACCTCAGTGATACTAATAAGTCCAAACTAGCCATGAGCAGACAGTTATTATTTCTTCCATGTATAAAGTGCAGATGTTTTGGTTCTAGATACAGCGTGCAAGACAGAGCAAAAGTGTCTCTGCCTCAGCAATGTGTTTCTGTGACTCCAGGGTTCACCAGTGCTCTTGGATGAAGTGGCAGAAAAGTGCAGGAGATGCTCAGAAATCTCAGTCAGAAGTTTACTCTCTGTTGCTATGAAGCAAGTAGGCTGCGTATCCAGAAATGGCTGCAGCGAGTCCTGCTTTTACTGAGGAAGAAAAAGGAAATTATCTGCTAATAAGCTCATCCTAGTGAAAATGTTTGTGCTACAACTTCTTACAGGTATCGAGTTTTGAGCTGAATGGGATCCAAGCAAAAACAACTGAGATGTGGTTCTGTAGATGATGGACATCGCTTGAATGTGTCTGTAGTGTTCCACTACAAAAGCCATGGAGATCTTCATGAGTTTGTGAAGGCAGCGATTGTAGAGATGGTCAGAGCGAGCCATCACTTTGAGTAGGAGCCACAGGGGCTGGCTGTCATATAACATTTACTACAGGCAATTGCAACCCCAAGTTTTGCTGTAAATTTAATCTGAGCTAGAAATCAGCTCATGGCTTGCCAGACTGCATGGCAGTTTGAAGGAAAAGCATAAAGCTGCAGCTGATACGGGCAGGTACCTGGGAAAAGATGAACTAGAAAGAGAAATCTTTTGAGATAGGGAAAAGGAAGCACATGGATGTAGACGTGAACAACACACAGCTTTGGTGGCCACAGCCAGCATTGTTGTGAAAATAACAGAGGTCTTTCTAGATACCCCTGGGGGCAGCCTGAGAACTTAACTTCCAGAACCAGTCTGCCATTCATTTCTGGGGCATTTCTTTGACAATACCTGTTTGACTATATCACTGATTAACTCTCAGCCTGCATCGGCAGCTGGCAAGTGCACTTTTGACACGGAGAGAATGTAATGTGAAGGTTCTAGGAGCTTACCAGCACATTGCAATAAGGAGGTGCACTCACCCCAGGGTCTCTTCAGGAATGTTTACCAAACGTTTGAGGGGAAAGAAGACAAAGAATGAAAGCTACAGAAAACACAGCTCTCTTTCTTGTTTGGGTACAAAGCAAGAGAAGGGGGAAATGAAGTCGTTATATTACTCAGCAAGTAAGAACCAGGGACTCTGGTAATAAGGAAGAGATATTTTGATTGTTATACGAAGAAAGCTTGAAGCGGTTACAAACTAGATCACCTGAGATAAGTACAAGTTACAAGTATACACTGGTAGAGAAAGAGACAGTAAACATGAGAAGCAGATAACAGGAGCCTTCTTCTCTATCTTTGCTTCCTAAGGAAGAGTGATTCACAGCTTGGGCAGCACTTCTCTGCCAGACATAGAGCACTGGCCACACAGCAAAGTGAAAGCTGGACTTGTGGGTGAATTCACTTTTACTTTCTAGTGCTGCTCCTACTATTCAAGACACTTCTAGCAGATAGTGTAGTGTGCTGAGACACCAAAACCTTGGGACATGAAAACCATTAGGGTATTACTTATTTCCCCGCTACTGGCTGAGGGAGCTGGGGTGGTTCAGCCTACAGAAGAGAAGACTTCAGAAGGACCTTATAGCTGCTTTCCATGCCTGAAGAGAACCTATAGGAAGGCTGGAAAGGAGCTTTTACCAAGGGGATCTAGAGATCAGAAAAGGGGAAGTGGTTTTAAGCTGAGGGAGAGTAGGTTTAGGCTCGATTTTAGGAAGAAGTTCTTCAGTACGAGGGTGGAGAGACTCTGGGATTTTTGCTCAGAGAGATGGTGAATGCCCTGTCCTTAGAGATGTTCAAGGCCAGGCTGGATAAGGCCTTGAGCAACCAAGTCTGGCTGAGAGGTGTCCCTGCCAGTGGCTTAGAGTTTGGAGTAGATGGTCTCTAAGGTCCCTTCCGACCTGAGTCATTCCATGATGATTCTGTGTGGGTTAGCTTCAGGCAAGGCTGCGATCTCGGTTACAACTTTTCATGACCAGGTTTCGAGCTACACTCACAAACAGGAAGATTTTTGTGACTGGACTTGGGGGTGGGGGAGGTCTGGAAATCAGGAATTCTGAAAGTTGTGGGAGTTCAATGTAAACCCTCTTCTTCAGAACAAATGCTGCCCCCCAGAAAACAATAGCCCAGACTTTTCTGAGTGTTTTGGCTAGTGCATTGCATGAAGTGCAGACACTGCTGCTCCTGACTCTTCCAACACAGCTCCAGCTGATTTTAGCAGAAAATCTTCTTTCTCACCAGGAAACAAGCTGACTTCCCCCAGCTATAGGAAGAAAGAAGCAAATTTCTGAGAGTGGTTTTTTTGAACCTTCTTAATATTCATTAAGAGAAATCCTCCTATAAAAGTGATTGTCTAATTAAAGATCCACTTCTATCAGTTGAGCTTTACAGTCCACTTGAGCTTTCAGAGTTTCAGTCAAGCACTTGAATTTTAAAACTCATGGATTATTGCTTTGAGCGCCAGGGATCAAAGCAGTTAATACCACCTTAAACCTTGTGGTGCTTGCTGGTCAATTTGCAGTACTGTCAATAGGCAGTATTTTAGTTCCTTGTTTAAATTAGCCATTTCTAAGCTAGATATTACCCCTCCTGTGGCTTCTTCTGAGGGACTGGCCTTTCGAGGAAGAGCATGCTTCAGACACCTCATAAGTGTTCATTAGGAGTAACCATTGGAAGATGACTGATTTCCTTGCAGTCTGAAAATAATGTGCCGAGTGCTGTGTAATTAGGAGAGGCTCTGAACAGCGGAATGTGTGTAATCTGAGCTTTAGAATGACTGGTTAGTTGCATTTTTAATACGACTGTTAGGCAGCTGATGCGTGGTTTTGTATGGAAGACTGAGAGCTCAGGGTTGAGTTGGACCCCATAGGCATTTGTGAGGTCAGTGGCACCTCTACCTCCACCACAGCAAAGGGCTCAGACACTTATGAAGAAGCACAGAGAAGGGGAGGCTTCTTCACTCTTCTTCTAGCAGCTGCCTAGGTTCATCTCCAAGTCAGTTGTTGTTTCAAATGTGTTTAATGATTCCTGCACGGATGTCTATACTGTTATTGTGTCAGTTGGATGGCTGTTGTAACCCCTTTTGTGAAGAAGTGTCACAGGTCTCCTACCTGGTTTGTGAAGACCAAGTTCTTCTGTTTGATTTGAATCTGACCTCTACTTTTTTCACTCTATCCTCCTAGATTTTTGCTGGAGAAGGGAATGAAGAGTCTCCCAGTGCATGTCATTCATGGTTTGTAGTCTACTACAAGGGGTGGCTGTGTCTCTTCCTCACTAATAGCTGTTCTCTGCCCCCTTCCCCTTTTTCCCTTCGGAGGAGCAGCCTTGCCTGATAAAGGCACCAAATGAAACTCTGTAAATCCAGGAGTTATGGCTGAGCACAAGTGGTAATTGCCAGTATCTACTTGCTGCGAGTTTACCTGTCTTTTATAGGTCACATATGAGCACAGATGCCCACAGTACCCTCATTGTCATCAGGAATATAAATACTAAATTTTCATAGAAACTTTGGCCTGATTAATGTTGGGAATTTGGAACAAAAGGCCCTGAAGTACTCTTACAACAGCATGTTAATCTGTCCAAAGTAATGATAAAACCTTTAAACTAGTGTGTGGTAATTACAGCAGTAAGTAATTAGTCCGTTTAAAGGGCAGAAGCAGTTCTGTGCAGGGTAGCCAGGCAACAATATGAAGTGGCATTTTGTTAGGGAAATGGGAGGAAATGTGCTTTGTCCTGAAATATAATTATCTTTAGATGAATGGAAATGTCCAGGTACTTTTATTAGGGGATTGCTGGGCTCTTAAAAGCTGGAACTATCTGAAACAGACTTAGTCACAGCGTACGCCACATGTGTGATACCAGCCACTTCCTTTGTAAGAGGCTTCCAACTTCCCTTTTGCCTGTCTGGATTCAAGGATGAAAGGTGAGAGAATGAAAATCTGTATTGCACCTTTCATACAGGTATTTAAAACGCACTCGTGTTAAGTCAGCTATACCTCGGGATCTCTGTCTAGCTAACAGCAATAGTATAACATCATCTCCTGCTTAGGCAGCAAGACAGACCTTATGGCTCCGGTTTTCCAGTCCATGTACTTAGACTCTCATTGTGTCCCGCACAAGGTGTGGCTGTTTAGAGCACTGAAAATAGAGACAAGTTTGCCCCTTGTCCTACCATTGATGAGAACTGGTGTTGCCTTGACTTCAGATCCCCTGCTCTGGATACAAACCAGAGAAGGTATCGTGCAGGAGAAGGCAGGTGGGCTGGGCAGTGCATCAGAGCATCAGAGCCATGCGTCCACTCTCCTCAGTGGCTGGCCGAGACTGCCTTAGTTACCCTCCCCAGGCTTCGAGATGGTCCCACTGGAACTAGTGTCCCCCTTGGAACCCTTTTGTGTTTCTACTGCGGGGCAGAGGGGAGTGGTTTGGGAGACACACGAGTGATTTTCTGAGTCCTAAAATACAACCCATCACAGCGACATTAAGAAAGATAACCTCTAGGCTGATGAGGAGAGGGAAGATCTGTGGTCATTCGTTTTATTTACATGGATGGGGTAGATTTGATTTATCCATAGAGTTCTGTGTTCGAATCCTTTTTAATTCCTCAGTTGTTCTACACGTCAAGTACTGTGTCTCCGGGTTCACAGTTCCAATCTGTTGCTTGCTGGAGAAGAAAATACAAAAGCATGTGTCCAAGGACACTGAAAAACTATTTCTCATTAAAAAAATGTTTTTAATAAGGTAGCTACCTCTCAGAAAACAGTGCTAGGAGATTTTCTGGGGCAGCTATACTGTGTTCCAAAAGTTTAGTTTGGGAGTCTGTGATTTCACGTCAGATGTGTTTTCTCATGAGCCAAACATGCTGTGAGGTAAGAAGGAAAGTATGGATTGAAAATAAATAGTATTCATTTTGAGAACTCTGAGTAAACCGATTACAGTTTACTTTCACTGCAATATCCAATGACAAAAACTTACATCTTTCAGGGTTAAAGGCAGAAGTGTAATTTGGAAGAGCACTCCCGTGTTATCAGCCTGGAAGTTACTTTAGAAAAAGAATGGAGCTCAGTGCCAGTTGTGCACACTAGAGCACACCCTCCAGTTGAGTTCCAATCAAAAGGAATCAAACCAGTGTGCTCTGAAACGGAGCTATGGAGTGAGAACACCACAGCAAAGGAAGGAAAATAAGATGTTCGCCTCCACGCAAGGTTCTGATCAGAGCTGTGATGCTGATGGAAGCATTTATCGTGTCCGCATAGCTATTTCTGCTGAAAATGGGATGAAGTTTCCTGTGCACAGGACATAAAAATGGAATAAGAGGCTGTTGCTTGGTTAGTCATAAGGGGAAGAGTTTTTGAAAAAGAAAGCAAACATGGCTGAGTCATCACCTCTGTGAACAGGAGGATCAGTGGAGCAGAGGAAAAGGATAAAGCATGGAGTAATGTGGAAGATAAATGAAGACTGTGTTTCACTTCCGTGATCTTGGGTCCCTTCCAACCCCTAACATCCTATGATCTTGCCTCTTCAGCAAAAGTGTAGAAACCTGCTATGGTCATGTTTAGTCAGCTCAAACTTTTAAGAACGAGGAGGAAATCCAAATTCATATTTTCACTGACAGACTTTCTATAGCTAATAGGTTCAAGGTGATGAAGATGGACCTTTTTTAATACCATCCTTGAAACAGGTAAGATAAAGCATGAGTTTGTGTTCCAGATCCTGCTCTGTACGTGTAGATTGTGTACATGCACCTCAGACAGACACTTCCAACCTTTTTTTTGAGGGCTTAACCAAATGAGTATCTGAGACTGTTTTAGGGACTCTTTCTAGATGTTATTGTTGAGCATATAGAATTTTCCAGAGATTCCAACGCTTTGGCTTCCATTGTACAGGAGATGTGGAAGTATCGTCTTTCTAGCTTTTGTTTCGGCTTTAATTTAACTCACAAATTGACTATTTGTTTCGTGCTTCTAAACTTTCAATACTTCACGAAATGCTCATGCACTTAGATTTTGCAAATACGAGGAATTAAAATTCATCTCTAACTCACAGCAAATTGTATTATGCAACACGGTTTTTCTGCAATAAGGGTTCACTGAAATGTGTCAGCCAAATTATTTCTCAGAACGTGAGCACTGTGTATATAACAAGCAGCAGGCAGCCATTGGGTGATGAACAGCTTCTAATGTGCTTCAGAACTGTGTAAGGCTGGGAGGACAGTGTTAACTGAGCACAGCGTGCTGGTTGGCATCCATCTGGTGAGGACTAAAGGCTTCTTACCTTCCAGAGCAAGGATCCTGTACGTTGGTGGTGAGGGGTTGTGCAGGTGGGATGAGTCGTGCATGGGAAGGTGAAGCACAACCTGGAGATGCCTTTGAGGTGGTAATAACCATAGTGACAGTCAAGGCTGTCTTCACCTCAGTGATTCACACAGAGTTTGTCTTTGTTCCCGTGACAAAGCTGCTGCTGTGTTCCTTGTTGAACATTGGGTTTGAACAGAGGAGATGCTCAATAACTCAGCTTTTCTGATTAGACCCTTCCCAGATTTGTTCCTTGCAGTTCCAGATGGCTTTAGGTTTTTCATATGTAGACACTCCCATCTGCTAGAGTTTCCATGGGAGGGTTAGATGTTACACAACGTTTTATTTGCAATGCATCGCTTTGGTTGAAGCAAGTCCAGTTTTACTCTAGTTAAAACTCCTTCACTTATATTCTGGATATATTTGTATAGAATATGAATAAATATCTCTTAATGAGAGAGTTTCCAAGAGTTTCAACTTCTGGCATGGGGGTGGGGTGGGAGGTAGTCCCACAGATATTTTGGAATCTTTGCATTTGCCTGTGTTACTTTTCTTGTGCAGAGAGACTGGCTGGTACCCGTGACCCTTTTTGTGAAAAAATCTATTTCTCTGTGAGTATCAAGAACAAACCAATGAAAACGGAAAGTTCAAAAGTGTTCCCGAGCTGCCTGTGAAACCAGTGGGAGTTTTAAATGCTGACTTGACATTCCTTCCCACCACACTTCTGAATGAGATATAAAACTGAGGTCCTGACCACACTAGGCATTTTACAGACCCCATGGCACTTGTTTCAAGAGTAGAGGTGAGAGCTGCAATGTCATGGATTAATTTCAACTGGATAATTACATTCTACCTACTTAAAAATTCCTCACCAGCTGCTGTTGGAAAAGATATTCCTCATTTTTCTCCCAAACTGTTGTTGTGCATTGCTACAAGGCTTTTACCCTTTGCCACAGTAGAAACGCTGCTTCTTAGACGTTTCAGTAATGAGGGAGGCAATTAGTATGTCTCTAATTTACAATAAAACTTTCTAAAGCTTCTCAAATGCCAAAGGAACCGTGGAAATACAGCAGATACTGTGCATTGACCCTTATTAGCTGCATAAAGCACCTCATTGTCCCATGTTCTGGAAGACTGAATAGGAAGTAGAAGCAGTAGATGGAACACATTTATCATAAACTGTTTCTGGAATTGTGTGTAGTTATTTGTTGCTGAGGTGTATACACGAAGCCACACACGCTTACAGCATAAAGTAGTTTAATACTTCAAGACTAAAGGCAACAAAATCATCTCAATTTTTGTTTTTACCCCACCTGACAACACTCATCTACATGTGTCGATCCTGTGTCTCCTGCAGGTGAAGCACAATTCTGGTGGAGGTTGCTGAGAGTTCCCTGAAGCAAATTTTAGTGAAAGCATCATTTATCTGGAGCATGGGGACTTTGGGGACCTCTGGTGCAAAAAGATTAGGGGGGCCATGCTGTGTGAAGAAGACACTTTGTGAGCTGACAAAGTCAATGGAGAAGATTTAATCTGGTTCTTCGCTTTTGCCTGAATAAGGAGTTGGCTTGAAGAAGCCAGAGATTGCCATGTGCTGTTTAGGTCCTGTGTGACGTTCACACCATTTGGAACAAAAGCTGGTCTTAGGTCAGTATGCCAACTGAAACAGCTAACCTGTGCTTGCAGGTTACAGTCTGATCTCTTCAGAAATCTCGCCCTACAGATAAAGCCTGATGTGTGACCAGCAGATCCAGAGAGGGGACTCTGCCCCTGTGTTCTGCCCTAGTGACACTTCGCCTGGAGCACTATATCCATCTCTGGAGCCCCAACACAAGAAGAATCTGTTGGAGCAGGGTCCAGAGAGGGCCATGAAAATGCTCAGAGAGTTGGAGCCCCTCTGCTATGGGGACAGGATGAGACAGTTGGGGTTGTTCAGCCTGAAGAGAGACCTTATAGTGACCTTCCAGTTGCTGAAAGGGGCATGTCAGAAGGCCCCTTCTTCTGAGAAAGGACTATGTACAATAGGGTGTGTAACAGTGCGATGAGGGATCATGTTTTTAAGCTGGAAAGGGTAGGTTCAATTTAGCAATCAGGAAAAATCTGAGAGTGGTAGGTCCTTGGAACAGGCTGCCTAGAGAGATGGTTGAGACCCCATCCCTGGAGCCATTCAAGGTCAGGCTGGATGTGCCACTGGGCAATCTGTTCTGGTGAGTGATGGCCCTGCTATACCTCTCCCAAACACTCTCCAATCATTTGTGGCTCAAAGACTTTCTAAGCCAGATACATGATACCTCTCAATGGATTTTTCAGCAGGGATGTTGCCAGAGAAGGCTCGTCCAGTCTTTCATTGAATGCCTGTAAGTACCCTGCGGACAGGAGCCACCACCGGGCTGTGTGTGGTGTGATTTGCCACCTCTTGATGGTGGTTTTCAACCTGCCAGCTGGTAGAAACCAGGTAACACCATCTTCTCCTTCTACTGGTGGAGGCAGCCACCTGTTGATCTGTTGTCCTCTCTGAGACACTCAGGTCTTCAGCTACATCTGTTTTAGCTCCCTTTCCTAACCCATTTTCCAGGACGAAAACTCCTGATATTAATCATTCTGGTCAAAGTCCAACCATGGTCCAAAGTTCTCTGTTTTGTTCTCTTTTCCTTTCTTGTAGTTCTAAGGCTTTATTTGCTCTTTGACTGCTGTTGAGCTCTGTGATAATGTTTCCCGGAGTTATCTATCATAATCCCAAGTCTGCTTTCTGCTAAAGGTCAACTCAAAGCCCATTATTTTCCCTCTGAAGTTAGGATTACTTTTTGCTGCCTGTGCTATATATTATTCCACAACGAATTTTATTTGCCTTTAGATACAAAGCTGCTCAGTGTCACAAGGTCTTTCCAGAATTCTTTGCAGTCAGCTCTTTTCTGCTCTGAATAACTTTCTGCGATTAGCAGAATTTTCTACCTTGCTGTTCAGTATCTGGAAAGGGTGAAGTACTTTGACTGGACTAATGGAGTTTCTAGGTGTGCCCCGGTAACTCCATTTAATTCCCCTGACAGATCCAGTTGTTTAAGGCTACTTAAAACTTCTAATTGAATTTTCAAAGGAAAAATTATTTAATTGTATTTTAAAGCCCTCAAAAAGGGAGGGGAAGAAAAAAGGAATATATTAAATTGTTTTTTAAATTGACTCATTGCTCTATAACTGCAGTAACAGACATCATAAGTTCTGTGACTCTAATAAAAAATACAGGAAGAAGGAGAGAGGTCAACTTTTCTTACCCAGTTTTTCCTACTGGATTCCAAACAACAAATTATAATGTAAATTAATTTTTTAATTTTTGCAGATGCAGAAAGACTGTGAAGATAAACTTCAAAGGTTCTGATGACAGGCTCATTTTCTCCTAGGTAACTTATGAATGCCATTATAACATGTGAGTGGGAGATTACAAATATCTACTGGCTTCAACTAGTCTGTCGTACTTCAATTTTTGCTTAAAATCAAACATCGAAGTTAAGTAAATGTAGAGAACTTGAAGGTCATCTGACTGCTCTGGTGTTCAAAGTGTAGGATGGGGATGTTTAGTAGATGGAGCAAAATTGTTCTTACTCGGTAGGTTAGCTAGCTGGATTCTAAGGATACTCCATCACTTCATGGGCTTGCATTTTGTACCAAGGAAACAGAAAATACGTTTGTAGTCACCAGTGTTTTGGATCCATTTGTTTGACTCAATCTGTTATCCACAGATCAGAATTCTCCTATGCAGCTGGTGGCTACTTTTTCAGCTGTTTTCAGGTTTGTTGGAGAAAAGTTTAATGAAAATAAATGTGTCCCACAGCAGCAATCTTTATGCCTAGATCTTTATTTAGCGAGAACATGTTTTGACTGATACACCACGTGTAGGTCCTTATATCTGTGCTTTGTTTCCCACATTAAAGATTACAACTTCATTGCTTCGAGTAGAGAAAACAAATGAGGTGATTTCCAGTTTTGTGAAAATTAACAAGGTGCAATTCTCTGAATAAATCTTTTAACTGTTTTTTGTTTTTCTAGACCTGTTGAGTGAACTGAATTTAAAATCATTGCAAATAGTTAAACACGGAGAAGAGAGGACCTGACTGTTTTACTTAAATAAAGGTATTTCATGGAGAAAAGGTGACTCTTTAAATTTTCCATAAAAACAAAGCATGCAGTAGTTTGCTATGGGGGCTGGTTGTGAAAACAAACAAACCAAAGCACAAATACTTAAACACAAATACTGACTGCTGTCTTCTTTTTCTCTTTTTTTCTTAAAATAGTTTACCCTATTGAATAGGGTCAGAGTATTCTGTAGGGTAGCATGAGACAGAGAGATTGCTTCCCTCTGGCACAGTGGAGTGGCTGCTTATAAACCAAGTCTGGTTGCCTTCTCCTACTATTCCATTTAAATACCTACTACTAAAACAAATCAATTTACTGGCCTTTTGGTTTAAAAATGGGAGTGGGAAAAAAAAGTGAATGGAAACCTCGAAGACGGGCTGTATGCGAGCACTGCATTCTGCAAGGCACTGGACATCTTGCAGCCCTAGTAGATGCAGAGCACCTCACCAAACACCCTTACCAGCCATCCTGCTGCTATATCCTCAAAAGGTGAGCCACGCTCTGAGAAATGTATGTGGGTTGTTTATGAGGTGTGGGGAAGAAGTGGTCTCGCTGAGGCATTTTATGCCTTCCACTCCTGAAGGGATCAGACCTTGCAAACGCCATAAACCTCCATTTGTCTCTGGCCTTTCTCTGTCTTCAGATGCGAAGTTTCTTTCTCTCATAATGCTGCAGCACAAACCTGCTGTGTTTATTCTCAGTCTCTTTCAGGGAAATTGACTTTTTCCACATCACTATCTTGTTAGGAAATCATCTTCTCCTACGACTCCCTACTTTGATTTGCTGGCTTGTCTAGAGTTTCTGGCGGAGTCTCAGCCTGCCCCTCAGGCAGCTCGGCTAATTCAAGGGTTGACAGACTGATCCGAAACACAAATATGAGACAAGATGTCAACAAATAGTTTGGGATTGGGTTTTTTTCTGTCCTGCTGCCCTTTACAGCATATTGTGATGATGTCCTCTGTAACATTTGCCACCACTCACGACTTCTGAGAGGAAGCTGGCATTCAACGTACAAAACTCCTCCTCTACCACAAACCACTGGGCAGGTTCCAGCTGCTAATGTGGCCGCAGTTATCAGTAGAAGGCTGCAGTTTCTTTTTGTTCTCAGTCCTGGTGTTGAATTTGCACAATCCCCTGTGATGTTGGGCAATCTGATTAAACACAAATCTTCTTTGTATTTTATGCAGAACAAATAGCATGGTGCTCTCAGTCTTTGTAGGTGTGTGCTCTATCAAAATCTCTTTGTAGGTTTTATTTCTGTAAACCTACCAGAAGTCATGGAACTATGTGTTTTGATAGGGCCATGGCCTGTGTGCACGGCGTCTGATTGTCCTTTGAAGTCAATGAGGAAAACAGACAAAGCTTGTAGTGTCTGTGCTCACACTCGCGTCACATCAGAATAAGCTGGTGTGTGACACTCCATTTCTAGGCTGCAGTTCTGAGGGGCGTTACGGTAGATGACAGTCCAGTGTGTCACAGGAAACAACAGGCATCGACGTGTCTTGGTGGTTTTCTAGAATATTTTTGCATTAGTAATGCGGTTTTTGACAATCTTCCCACTGGTTTTGCTAGAGATAATGAGGACTTGTCACAGTATCCATCTTGTGCTGCGTTTTGTCTGCGCTGCTGGAATGCAGCAGGAATGAAGTTGGTTGATTTCCACACAATGCGGTGGGGGGTGGTGGTGGCGCTTTTTCACAGAATCACAGAACATTAGCGACTGGAAGTGACCTCAAAGATCATCCAGTCCAATCCCCCTGCCAGAGCAGGATCACCTAGACCAAGCTTCACAGGAAACATACCCAGACGGGTTTTAAACATCTCCAGAGAAGGAAACTCCATAACCCCCCTGGGCAGCCTGTTCCAGTGCTCTGTCACCCTCACTGTGAAGAAGTTCCTTCTGATATTTATATGAGTCACGCCATAGATGTTCTTCTCTTGATTGGATGCTTCTGTCGTCTAAATAATGTCTGTCTGCTACTTTTTCTTCCCCGGGCAGTTGTAGCATTGGGACATATGGTTTGTCCATCATTGAACTTCCCTTCCATCTTGTGTTCTCTGCATCGCTGGCACCAGAGTGCTCACACATTGTTCCATCTCTCAGTGCCTGGCTGACTGCCTGTTCTCTGTTTGCATGCTTCTGTTCTGCCCATGATGATAAGAGGGCTTTTTCACAGTAGTTCCACTTGTGAGGGACAGGTGTGTTCCATCCCTCTGTTTTATGGATGATCTTACAACATGAGATTCTTTTAGCAGCACTAGTAAATCACTCTGGAACTGGAATTAGTTTACTGCTACACTCACACTAACTAGTGCTGGGAATTGAGGACAGAAATTACAGTACCCTAAATATACTTTCTCCTGCCTGCAGAGAATATGGCTTGTGTCCTCTCTGCTGCCAAAAGCCAAGAGCATATTCATGCTCATCTCTGACTGCAGGCTTGGGGCTTAACTGACACGTGGAGCTTACATTGTCTTTCTAAATTTCTCTCGTGGACTAATGTTTTAGAGTAAATAAGCAGATTGTGTAAAGACTGTCACTTAACATGAGGAGCCTTTATGGCATCTGAACTGAGTAACACTGCCAAAGATGCTCTGAGCAGCAAATTTTCTCTTAAAACTAAATCATAACTTTCGTATATTAGAAAGGGTTCATTAAAACTTCTCTTATCTACTTAATTAAAGGCAGCATCCCTATGTAGAGACAGACAAACAAATTAACATAATACGCCTCAGCCTCTCCTGAGGGATGTAATATTCTTATCTTCAGAGCACTAATTGCTGCAGTTAAGTTTTTGTTACCAATGAATTGGTCTTCGCTGAGAGTACAGATGTGAGAGATGCTGAAAACATCAGTGACTACAACAGCATTCTGATCCTCAGATGAAACAAGGTATTTAAATGTTAATACAGCGTGTTTCTAGTAAGAAGGAAAAAAATATTAGTTTAGCAAATTAATCCCAGGGCATTGATATCTTTCACGGAATTGTAGTGTTTTGTTAATCTCTCGTATTATAGGAAGATTCAAGGTGAAAGCTGTTGCTTGCATAGCAAACTGCAGCAACTTGTGCAATACCGGGTAAGATGAGTTCCTGCCTACACAATTAGGCAATGCATTGACTTGGTACAGTTCATGCACACACATAATAGATGGGAGGTTATTATAATACGCATGTAGCCATCCTGAATGCACTGATTAGCAATGTAATAGCATCAAACATAATTGCATACGTTGGTATTTTGGCAAGAGCAAATGAAGTCAATGCGTTCCAGAGCTCCAGGTTGGTTGTGTTAGGCAGGAGGGCTGAGTGGAGACAAAAGAACTAACCATCGTTTATTTCCGTAAGTCCTCCCTTACATTGCCATGTAAATATTCCACAGACTATAAATCGTCTTGAGAAGAAGCCTCCTTCTCTCTCCCATTTGTCTCCTTGCCCATGGCAGGGGGGGTTGCAGCTAGAGGATTTCTGAGGTCCCTTCCAGCCTAAACCATGCTGTGATGCTGTTATTTGACTGTGCAGTGAAAGACAGGCCTGAGTCTTTTAGCCATAGAAGTGTGAAAGAGAGGTGATCCCTGGTTCCCAGACTGTGTATGGCCCATGTATACTGAGTCAGGACTCCCAAGTTTGTAATCTCGCCTCTCCCATCTTACTCTCGTTTACTCATGCCAAGTGCTTGATGAAGATGGAAACACAGTGGATAAATTCAACGTAGCGTGGCTCACCAGCCAGGTTCCTTACTGCTGATATTGATGTCTTTTATCTAGGTAACTTTCACAAGCCACACGTGTGAGAAGAGCTGATCTATCATTCAAGATGTGCCAACAGGTTGTGATCAGCTTCTCTAGGTCACAGCATCAGGGTGGATGGGGGCACTTCTTGATCTTCAATATGCTTTGCTCATTTTGTACCTTGACACTTAAAAAAACCCAAACCAATCAACAACACCTAAAAAGAAAGCCAAAACAACACAACAAACCTGACTGTAAATACAAGTGATGTGCCTGTAAGGGCATCGTACCTCTGTTACTTGGCAGATGCTTCCAAGTCATTTGGAACTTGTCACTGATTGCCTTAGAACAATCAAACTATTAGTGCAATTACTTTTATCATGGCTTGACTATTAAATTCAGTTTACCAGGACCACCTTCTTCATCACACTGTCCAAGATAGCTTTTATCAATTGCATTAAAACGTCCAGTAATGCACAGATTTTCATTAAGCAGCAAATAGAGTTGTTTGGTGTCACAGACACATTAACTCTGTTCAGTATGAATGGCCACCGGTGCGTGGTGCAATGCCTGGAATCTGTGACCAAAACTGATGATAGTACAACATGGTTTTATCATTTCTGAGGAGTGCTGACACATCAGTCAGAGTTTTTCCCTTTCTTGCACTGCTCCACCGGTGAGTGGGCTGGGGGTGCACAAAGAGTTGGGAAGGGACTGACCAAAGGGATATGCCAAACCATATGACATCATGCTCAGCAATAAAAGCTGGAGGAAGGAGAAGGAAGGATGGATATTCAGAGTTATGGAGTTTGCTCTCTCCAGTAACTGTTATGGGAGATGAAGCCCTGCTTTCCTGGAAAAGACTGACTGTGTGTATATATATAGATAGAAGTATAAATATAGATAAATATATATATATATATAAATTTTATATATTTAAGAGGGATAGATGTATTACAGAGCACTTAATGAAAACTTCCAGCTTCATCATCATACACAGTAATGCTTTCTTTTGTGCTGAAACTCGAGCATTCTGCACACTCTAACGTTACCCACCGTCTGAAAGGCAATTTGTGAGAAGGAACAGCATCCTTGATGTCAAGGGAGCCAATATTCATCATCATAACTGAGGGGCTATCCCGAATGCATCTCCCAAAAGAGGTGTTTCAGTGACATGTAAATTACAGGACAGAACCGTATTATCTGATGGTTATGTAAATGACTCTACATTATTACTCTGCCATCAATAACGTGGCAATTTTAGGAACTCTTAATTTACCTGGCAGGAGCCACATCTGCTTCTCTTGCTTCACAAAGAGATCTTTGGGCTGCATGGTAAACCTGTGATAGTCACATGTCACAAAGTATGAATCACAGAACATTAGGGATTGGAAGGGACCGCAAAAGATCATCTAGTCCAATGACATGACTTTGCTTCTAAATAGCAAAGCATCTGCCATTGTTGTTAAAGATAAGGCCAGACAAAGAGGGGCATCCATTCTTGTTTGTTGCTGGCTTTACTTTGTGCAGTTGTCTTGATTTGAATCTTCCCTAAGTATAACCCAGTTCTGTCAATATAGGCAGGATAATAATTTTCTGTGTAGAAGATACATTCACATAATACAAACACTATATGTCTTAAAGGCTGGGATTTCTTGCTAAAAAGATATGCTAATATATGAGGGCTAGATCTTTCAGCTTCGTATAAATCGACAAAATCTTTTCACTGCAAGAAAAATCAACTGGATCTACAACTGAGGATTTGGGGGCGTTTTGGAGCAAATGCAAAACAGAGGTTCACGAACTACTATAGACTTCTAAAGACGCTTCTTCAAAGTATTTTTAAATGAAAGTTCTTAAAAAAACCTACTCTCCTTGCATGAAACCATAGATCCTGAAGAAGACCCAGCTTCAGGAAGGAAATTGTATTAAAATTTGTGATGTGTGTCACGGGTAGTTATCAGAAAACGGCTTCCTTCTTATTTAAATAAAAATAAAACAGCAAATTCCTAGAAATGAAGATGCAAATCTCTGTGTTATACAGAGATTAGAAGGTAGCTTCTAATTAGTTTCCTAAAGAAAAACTACAAAAACAACCCCGGGCTGCTTTACCGAAGGCCAGCATAGCAGTAAATCATATAGCAAAGTAGTGCCTACCAAAGCTGCAAGCAGCTGGTGGCAGACAATCCCATGCAAGCCAACACAACAAAGTAATGAGGAGGAGGGTGGTTGATTAATGGGTCGGTGTTCAGCCAGAACAGTCTCTAAAGGCACAGATCACTTAATCAAAGCTGTCTTTCTTGTTTTAGGTGGTTAACATAATTCTACCTAGTAGAGTAGTGAAATGGATGACTGCTGTTATTAAAATAAGGAATAGAGTCAACACTTGGAACTTTTTGGAGTGGGCAATGAGAGAGACTGAGAAGTTCACTGAGCTGTGCCTTGTTTCTTTCTGCAGGGGCAAGATTAGTTACTTCTGTGTCCCACAGATTTCATTGTTCTGCTGTCACACGTAGTGTTGATTTCACACAATTGCTCCTAAATTTGGATCAAAATTCTAACAGTGCTCATGCTGCAATGTGTACGTTGAAGTGGCTGAGGTTGGTATTTGATGGCAATATTCTGGGTATATTTATTGCTGGTTGCTGTTCTACAGCAGCTCCAGGGAACAGTTCAGAAGCCCTTTTCCAATTGTGTGGTAATAGGTGCTATGAGAGTTCCTACCCGTAGAAAATATCCTGAAGGCACGGACACATAAATATCAGTGTCCTCCAAATTCTATCCAGTCAACGCCAGCCAATTGCACACTCAATGCGCAAGTGTTGAATGAAGCCGATGGAAGGAGCCACTGATGTTAACCACGTTTGAACTGTAATGGCGATATGAAATGACACTTTCTGATTTTATTCTTTTTGTTTCTGAAAGAGAAATCTCATAAAATAAACACAGATGTATTATCCGTTTCACGTTCCTTTGAAGAACACAATGAGGCAGTTGTCAAAGCTAGGAAATATTAAAACTCTGATTCCACCCTAAGTTTGCTCCAGCCTTGACTTATGATAATGGAGCAGTCAGATCCATGTGAATGTGTCATCCTTTTCATACTTGGGAGGCTTCAAACGTTGCCTTGCTGGGCTTTTGAAATGGCATGATTATGACTGAATTGCATGTTCCAAGAAGAATTGAATGTTTCTAGGAATGTAGTTGAAGTCAAATTACTGAGATTGTGAAGAATCTGTGATTTATTTGAGCCAGCAAGAGGACAGCTATGAACTGACTATTATCAGCTGCTTTTCTCGTCACTACATGCCGTTTGACATTTGCACATTCCTATTAACTTTCCAATTTGTTTCTGAAGATGGTACTATGCATGGTCTGTTGGAAATAAGCTTGTTTTTCCCAGGAAGACTGGCAGAGAAAGACTGATGGGCAGATAGCAGCTAGTGTTTTGAACATTTACATCAGTATTTTCATTTAGGGAGTAGGGAAAATTTAATTTAAAACTGTTATAGCTCTAGACCTTTTATCCTGAACCTGTCTTGAAGAGGCTTCAAGTCTTTCAGGTAAATTCTATTAATCCCACTAAAATCAGAAATAAAACGCTTTGAGCATTAAGCTGATACCATACTTTGCAAGGTTTATTATCTAAAAATCATCAGAAGTAATTTTTCCAACAACCAGCTGCTGATTTTTTGGATAAATGAATACAATTTTCCCCTTTTTAAAATATTTTGATACAATTTTAGTCTTATTAATGGCAGCAAGAGGGACATGGGCAATGTACGGCAATGCCGGCAATTCCTGGGCAGCCTGTTCCAAGGCCTCCCCACTCTTTCTGGAAAGACGTTTTTCCTAAGATCCAACCTGAACATCCCCTGGCACAACTTGTCCCTGTTTCCTGTGGTCCTAGACCCTCTTGTCCTAAAATGCTTCAGAAAACATTGATGTGCAGAGAGCCGGGCATCTGATGACAGGGCGATGTTTGTGTTGTTATTGAAGCGGGGCAGTGACAGATGTGGTCCTCACCACTGCTTGCACTCCGGGAACTTGGTGCACACCAGGAGGAGATGCTACAACAGAGTTAACAAAGGAACTCATTTAAATGAGAAGCTGTGGTTTGTTTAGTGGTACAAATGCACGGAACAAACAGAGTTTTTCCTGAGGGGGGTTTGTTTGTTTATTTCTTTGTGCTTCACTTCAGTCTCTTGAGCTGTCGGAGAAAAGGTTTTAATTTAGTAAGTCAATGAAGCCTCTGTTTTCTAGTGAATTGTTCTTGGTAGGCTTTTGGAGTTTGTTTACCTGGGCTAAAGGTTGCGATCCTGTGGTGACTGATAACTCATTTTGCTCCTCTGATTTCTTGCTGTGCCTACTTGAAGAGCAGCTTCTAACTTGGAGCTTGTTTTCCTTTCTGCTTCTGATCGGGTTTGCTGCTTGTTTATTTTGTTACCTGTGCCTAGGAGCTGTTTTCCTGTGTGGGAGCAGCCCATACATCTTCTGATTTTTGCCATATGGAAGGCTTTACTTCTCGGCGTGTTATCGCCTCGATTACATCCATCAGCACCTTCCCTGAAAGGCGGCTTTGACAACACTCTTTGCATACACAGAAATGAGCCTTTGCGCTTGCCTGCTGGAAACTGCTGAGTAAATCTGCTCCCCGGCAGCGTAATTTCTCCCTTTCCACTGCCTTGGATGGCCGCATGGCAGCATGTTCTGGAGGTTCCTCAGGGAGGAACGGCTGCTAGCTGTGTGTGGAAAGCACGGCTGGGCAGGTGACGGTAAGGAAGATCGAGGTGCCGATGAATTAAGGAGTGAGAATTACGGGAAAGGAGATCTGCTAGGCTATGAATTCCTTATCCCTTTCACAAAACAGAATGCTGTAGTTGTCTCTGTGGGTGAAACCGTCTCTGTGGAGGAAGCTTGCACAAACCTGAAGTGTATTGTATGTCCCATTTCAGCCAGAGAGGTTAACCACTACAGTACGGTTTCACAGAACCACTGTCTGCGGAAGGGACCTCGAAAGATCATCTAGTCCAACCCCCCCTGCCAGACCAGGTTCACCTACAGCAGGTCACACAGGAACACGTCCAGGCTGGTTTTGAACATCTCCAGGGGTTTATTGTTTTATTATATTACATTATTTTATTATATTTGATTAAACTCTACAGAAAATAGGGATCATTAGTACCAACAGTTTGTTCCACTACAACTGACTTCACAGACTGAGCCTCATCAAGGATTTTGCTGAATTATTTGAAGCAAAGGTTATCTTTTGAATTCAGATCATCCTCCAGCATTTCCTGGCCCAAGCACTGTCATATCTGAGCTCCTGACTGAGTTTCCCCACAAATAGCAATGAGTTCTGGAGTCACAGGAAAGCCTGGCCCCGCAGCTGCTCATCACCACCGCAGAGAGGCTGTCTGCTCTTGCTTACTGATAACGCGCACGAAATAATCACGTTGCAGTGGAAAGCGCAGAATGCAGCTGTGGATGGTGTGGTAGGGAGCACATCTGCATTTGTGAGCAGCGGGAGGTCCCGATAACCGGCTTCAATGTAACCCAGCAGCTATTCAGACTAACTCATATCCCTCAGAAATACAAAATCCAGTCTTCTGTCCCGAAGTTTGCCCACGCGTGTTACTTTGCTGGATGGATTTAAGGTCAATTATCTACGTGTCAGTAAAATGAGGACAGGCGTTTTTACTTCCTCCAAGCTGATCACAACATTTCCACCTAAATTCTGGTTAATCACCACGTGGGACAAGGCCTGTTCAGCAAACACTGAACAGACTTCACTATGAGAACAGACTTCAGATCTCGAGCTGACAGTGAAGGAAACTGCCAAGAGCAGCTGCTGCTAATGCTCAGGTGAACTCAATATGTCAAGGGCTTATGGAGACTGGCAAAGCTGCACAAAGATCCCTGCGCTGGTAACTCCTGTGGTAATGATTTAGGCAGTAGAATAATCCTAAATAACCTCATTTCTAAGCCTTTAATTTGAGAGAGAATTTTTCACACAAAACAAACCACAAACAGTGCTCAGAGGAGATGGCACAACTAGTGATAAGCTACTCACTAGAATAAGTCACCTGTTTTTCTCCGTTATGTGATTTTAAGAACCACTAAAGCAAGAGCTGCAGGTAGATGCTGGGGTGAATTTGTGCTTGTTGTTGCTGAAGTGAGATCTGTGGCATTTCCTTGGCTGGCGGCAGAATTAGCTCATTGCTTGGTGTGTTAAGATAATTGGCTAACTAGAGCTGAATTACTGCAATTAGCAGCGGCTGAGAACCTGTTTTAGCTGAGGTGCTATGAGGAGATGGTGGGGGAACATTTTGAAGTGGGAGTGAGATACTACAGGTCGTGAGAGATACAGGTACTCATCTTTGTTGTCCACAGTTCTTGTATAGAGCTCTCAGATGTGTTGTTGAGTTGTTTCTTAGTAAAGTAGAAAGTTAAAATGCCTGTATGATAGTGTTCTGCAGGTAAAGCTACTGCCGAGTTCTCTAGGTGTTTCCTTAGATCCAGTGAAAAGACTTAAGGACACAGTTCAATCTGGTGTTTCTTTGCTGCTCTATTTTAATGGATTTCTATCGTATTTGGGGAATATTTGCTAGGTATACTTCTTGCAATGAGAGAGATCCTACTTTTCAAGAAATCCTGAGAAGAGTTGAGGTTCTATCTATTTGTGTAGGGGGGGGTGATGCTGAAAGGCACACAGGAACCGGTGCCAAGATGCACATTGTCTTGTTGGAGCTCATCAGAAAACATAAATGCATTTCACTTTCTTTTTTTGGCCTATATACAGCTGAACACTATTTTGAGTGTTTCAGTTGAATTAGGAAAATCTTGTGTGTTTGTAGCACAGAGGACCTTGGGAGTGGAGGGGCTCCTCAGTGTGATGCTGTGAGGCAGCTGGTTCCTCTTCAGGACAAGGTACAGATAATTTTGCTGTGATTTAACAGTTGTTTCTGATTAGCACATGTGTTTACCATGATAGATGCTTGACTTCAACAGGCGTTGATATTCTCAAATTCCTTCGGGGTCTAATACTTTAAGCTGCTGCGGTTTGTTATCCGTGGGCCGATTCCTTAAGTCTGTAATTATTTCAGCTGTAACAACTAGCCCAACAAAGGATGATAAGGGGTTCTTCGCTGCCTTAGGTAACCTGAGAGTTGCAGAAGAGTGTTGTGGTATTCAACCGGTACATAATAGGTTTGGGTAGCTTATTTTATCATCTTATTTGATGTCTCAATACTTATACAAAGAAAGCTTCGGCACGATGAGGTTTTCTTGTTGCGTTGCTTTGCATGAGGAGGGGCAAAAGCACTTGCATTATTAAAAACTGCAGTAGAACTCACAGGATATTGAAGTTCCTTAATTGCTATGACTTAAATTTGCAGCATTAATACCCAGAAAACCTCTTATAAATAAAAGCTTTTAAGCAGGAGAGAATTAAATCCGCTAAACCCCATTAGTGACATCTGATATAGAAACACATTAAGAAGGCTGAACACCACCCTGGTTGCTCAGTTAGTTAAATCCGTTAGTATTAAATACATCCATTGCATCAGCTGCTTGGCTCGTGGCATCTGGCTTGAATTCTGTTGTGTATAAGGTGACTTATTTCAGGTGAAAGAGGTAAACAGTGACTGCTGTCTCCCACGTTTTGCATGTTGTGTGCGTGCCTGGTCATCATAAAAGAATACTGTGGAAATTTGACTGAACAGCTTTCAAATACCTGAATGTTGAGAAAAATGTGTGCGACAGGGTGAGGTGAAATTTTCCTACTCTGTTATTAGACTCCTTTTGCAGTACCAACCCTTCAAAGAAAATCCCCCAAATGGAGATTGAGGAACTGGCTTTATTCCTTTTTGGCTCTGGCCAAAGCAAAAGGAAATTTCCTTTGGGTTTAATCAAGCTTGGATTTTTGTTTGCTTTTAATGGAACCATAAAGTTAAGAGAAAATGGAAGTAAACAGGCCTACAGCATCGCTGTCTCAGTTCCCATTTCCCAGGGTCTTTAAAACCTGATAAAAGCTGAGGACAGTATTATAGTAAAGAAAAGTAATGAGCTTTATTAACAGAGAGCAGGAAACAGTTAAAAGAGAACTGAGGGGGAGAGAAAGGAAATGGGTATGGGGATAAAAATAATGCTGAGAACGGATAAGGGATGGAGTAAAGATGCCACAGCAAGAATGCAAGAAGGGAAAGTAAGAGACTATCAAGGAGGAAGGTGGAATACAGTGCCATAGAAATGTACGTCCATTGGTTCGCACATGGGTCATGGGGTATGAAGGGGTCAGCAGTTAAAGAATATTATAGAGACTGACAGCCTTGCACATCAGAGTGGTCACACACACCTTAAAAAGGGAACCTTTGTTCAGAGTTAAGAGGAAGATATGGAAGAAGCTATTAAAACGTCTTTAAGAGAAAGAACTCGATGCACCAGTGTTGTGTGTTAGTGACCATGGGACCAACACCAGATGCGCAAACAGCCTTTGCTGTAGGTCCAGTCGCTTCCACAAGGAGAAACTCTGGTGCAAGAATATCACAGGCTGTTTATCTGTAGTATAGACAGATTCTGTCAGATTGCTGATGCTAGTGAACTGTAAGACTGCTATAGCTCCTACAAACAAAAATTAGTCTTGCAAATGTGCAATTAATTTTCTGGGGAACCATCACAACCAAAAGAAATGGCAACTCTTACCTAAAGGCATCACCACTTCTTCTGGAGGGGAAGAGGTGACAGCAAAGCACTGATCTGTCCCTGAGGTGCTGATGTACCAGGTTCATCCCCCAAACTAGGTGTATTATAGGGCAATATTTATACTTCATTACTTACATTTATGTGACGTGTGTAAGTGGGACTGTGGTCAAAACACCACTCTGTCAGCAGTTAGCACAACCAAACCCTTTTATTTCCTGAAAAGCTGGGCAAAGCATCTCTTGCTGCATCCTTCACCCTCACCAGGCTTTTGCATAAGAACACAGACTGCCAGGCTTCAGTAGCAGCTCTTTGTGTAAGAGCAGACCACCTGTTCTGTTCACAGACAAGAACAATCACAGAAGAGGTTCCAAGCAATTCTGTCCTGGTAACTACAAGGGTAGTTTTTCATGTGTTGAACTGGGAGACTGTTGCTGAAGGCCAGTGATTTTAATATGTAATTTGAATGGTGTTGCTTTAAAATAGGAAGTGCCGTTATGTGGGTGCTGCTGTGAGGAGTTATAACATTTGAACTGTTTTTTTTTTCAAGCCAGTACTTACCTGGGAGGGGTGCCACCCAGTTCTAACTTTCCTGAGCACGTGACATAATTTCTGCCTTTACCACTTGTGGTGCCACTTACTGTGAACTGAAAGGACAGACTATTGTCCTAATGATTAACTTTTCAAATTCTAGTGTGTTTGGGCTCCTAGTTCTTTCTGTCATGGTGCTGGCTGTTGCATGTCCAGTTACTGTCTGTTTTATTCTGTTTTCCTAGGAGAGGAGAAAGCTGAAATCAACTGTTCATGTATCTAAGGATTGTGTTCCTTGTTTTGACTAGTTCTCTCTCTGCATTGCATTTGTTTAGCAAGGACAAATAAATCGGCTGTTGTGCTACGAGTTTATGTACGTGTTTCTTATGTGCACTGAAATTACTTTTACAGGCTCTCTGCAGATCGTGTTAGGGATATATTTTCAGAATTTCACGATTTCCAAGATCTCCAAGACCAAGTGCCTGTAAACCATTTGTTCCTCTCAGGCAAGAAAGACTCATCCATCATTAACTCGCAGTGGCTATTGCTGTGTATGCTTTTTCTAATTAATTGATCAAAGTCTTAGGTCAGTGTGTTAGCAGTAAATGTGACTTTATTACGTTTATTTATGTTTTGCTATTTCTCAGTTAGAGAGGTGTTCTCCAAGATTAATGAAGTCTGGTGGAAAATGAGAGAGATTTGAATAAATAATTAGAATGGCAATGGAGAACAGCCATCGCTGAGGATAACCAATCCCTTTGTTACACTAGCTGCAGAAACCACAAGAGAAAGCAGAAGTCAAGAGGACATAGCTTCTTGATATTAATTGTACTGGAACGTTCTAATGGGTACAGTCTAGGTGGTGCCACCCTGAATGAAATTGCCTCTAAGATAGTTACATCTTTGTCTTAAGTTCTGGACACTTGAAAGAGTTTCTGGACACCTGCACTGGGGATCTCTGTGTTTGGGGCACATGGTGGAGCATTATTACACTATCGTTGTGGGCTTGTTGGATTTAAGGGTAATTACGTGTAACTCTGTGCTGGTTGCCAGTACCATGTGTGCACAGTTGATGCTTTATTTTATGCGTGCTCTGTTTGGTTTGCGATCTGACAGTTGCTGTGTTCACTGTTGTGGTCTTAACCACAGCCCAGATTGCTGGTAGCGCGTTGGTAGCCATTGAATCTATCGCAGGGGATCCTTCGACTACTAACTCTCAATGCACCTGGTAGTTGCCACGTGCTTAAAACACAGATTTCATTCTCGGATCATAAAAAAGTAATTTCTTCAGAAACTAAAGAAAATGTCACATTTATTTTAAACATTCTGCTCAACATCTGCATGAGTGCACGTTTCTGGTGTCAGAAGTGGAAGCACAGTGAAAATTGAGCTGTCTGTGTCCAGCCCTTCTTCTCGCCCTGTTGTGTGACTGCCTACCACATCCTCAGTACATGAGCAAGAAGTTCTATTGCTTTCTCTCTCCTCTTGCAGTATTTTCATGTTCACTCTTAGTTGTTTATGGAGAGGCATTAGAGAGTAAAATTGAAAGTGAAGATAGCAAAAAATAAGGAGGGAAGGAAAAAGGATGCTGTGAATTTTCAAATACATCTGCCAGCTCAATAATGATGTTTTACAGAAGGAGTCTAAACTGATGGAAAGGAAGTCTCTAAAATCTCTTTACTGGTATAAAACACATTTATTTCTAAATATTGCTTTTACAGAAATGTTCTGGCAACTTCCTCTTTGGATTCTAGGCACAGTTCTAAGTCTGATCTTCTTTCCCACCTTGAGGCCACCTAAGTAATAATGATCTATTTCAAAGAGAGATTTCTTGGTTTGGGTTGTGGTTTTTTTCCTTATTTCTGTGAATAGGAATAGGAAAGTGTTTTCTGAGAATCAGATTTAAAGCTAGATAATCCAGAAGATTTGAGGACTACTTAATTTAGTACAAATACCCTCATAAACCTTCACTTTCTTTTCCTTAGCACAAGATTCATTACGGTCTCTATTGCTTTAAAAGTCCAAAGCTTCCTGACTTGTTTAGGTGCTTTGTGGCAGTCTTGAAGTGCTAAATATGTCTCATGATGCATGAAGGGCTCCACTTTTAACACCTGAGAGGTTCTGCAAACTCACATTATGTCTAGTTCTGCAGAAAACGGGCTGCGGCTTCTTGATTATACTAGCATTGCACTCATTAGTCTCTTCTTTCTTGCTTTCTCTTTCTCTCCTCTCTCACCTCAGTAACCTCAGCATTTGCAGAGCAGATTGAAAGCCTCATTGGTTCAGGAAATTTTCATTATATTTTTAATATCATAAAATCATAGCCTTCTAGGTTGAAAAAGACCTGGATAGTAGATAGTAGAGTTGCTGTTAACCCAACTGTACCGAGCCCACTGCTAAAACGTGTCCCTAAGCCCCATATCTACACAGCTTCTAAAGACATCCAGGGATGATGATTTAACCCCCTTCATGAGCATCCTGTTCCAAGGCTTGATGACTCTTTCAATAAAGAATTTTTTCCTAATGTCCAATATGAACTTCTCCTAATCACCTAGTTATCCAGTAAATGGTGCAGAATCACAGAATCACTCTGGTTGGAAAAGACCCCTGGGATCATAGAGTCCAACCATCTACTCTACCTTACAAGTTCACCCCTAAACCAGATCCCTCACACCTCATCCAAAAGATCTTTAAACACATCCAGGGATGGTGACTCAACCACCTCCCTGGGAAGCCCATTCCAGTGCTTGATCACCCTTTCCATGAAAAAGTTCTTCCTAATATCTAGTCTAAACCTACCCTGTGCAACCTGAACCCATTCCTTCTTGTTCTATCACTAATTGCTTGTGAGAGGAGACCAGCACCAACCTCTCCACAACATTCTTTCAGGTAGTTTTAGAGAGTGATGAGGTCTCCTCTCAGCATCCTCTTCTTCAAGCTAAAGAGCCCCAGCTCTTTCAGTCTTTCCTCATAAGATTTATTCTCCAGGCCTTAATGGCCCTTATTTGCTGCAAATCTTTTCCTGACATCAAGGTCAGACTCGCAGGTCTGTACTTTCCCAGATCCTCCTTCCAACTCTTCTTGTAGGTGGGTGTCACATTTGTTAATCTCCAATCCACTGGGACCTCCCCGTTTAGCCAAGACTGCTGATGGATGTTGGACAACGATTTACTGAGCACATCCACAACTTCTTCAGTCTTCAGGAATCTTGGGTGTAACCCATCTGGCCCCATACACTTGCTTATAACTAAGTGGTGTAACAGGTCACAGACCATCTCCTCTTGGATTATGTTGGCTTCATTCGCTCCCCATCCCTGTCTCCTAGCTTGAGGGACTGGGTACCTAGGAAACAACTAGTCCTACTGTTAAAGACAGAGGCAAAGAAAGCGTTAAGTACCTCAGTCTTTTTCTCATCCTTTGTCACTATGTTTCCCCCAGCATCCAATAAAGGATGAAGATTCTCCCTAGCCCTCCTTTTGCTGTTAATACATTTATAGAAACATTTTTTGTTGTCTTTTATGGCTGTTGCTAGGTTGAGTTCTAGCTGAGCCCTTCCAATTTTCTCCCTGCATTACTTCACTACATCTTTGTAGTCATCATGAGCTGCTTTCCCTACCTTCCAAATCTGTGGGCTCTAGTTCTCTCCCCGAGTTCCAACCAAAGCTCCCTGTTCAGCCAAGCTGATCTTTTATCCCGCTGGGTAATCTTTTGGGAGATGGAGACAGTCTGCTCCTGTGCCCTTAAGGCTTCCTTCTTCAAGTATGTCCGACCTTCCTGGTTACTGTTGTCCTTCAGAACTACCTCTGAACTTTCCATAACTATCTGTGTGGGGACTTGCGTAGGAGTAGGTGGAATGTAGGGTCATGATTCAATCAAGGGTCTCTCAGTGCAGTGCTAGAACAGCCTGTATGTGGTTTTAAAATGCTGGACATGAGCATCACACACAGTTGGCTTATTTATCTGCATATGTTTCTCCCCTTCTCCTTCCTGCTCTGCAGCTGGCCTATGCACAATGTTCCTGCGTTTGCTCTTTTGCCTCCTGAGCTTACTTTGGAGCCACGTGAAATCCAAGCGCAGTAGTAGCATTCTAATAACAAATTTAATGTTGGGTTTTTTTAAAATATGAAATCTGTGTGTTGTGGTTTTCATTTTGGTCAGAAATGGTTGGTGGTTTGATTCCTGAAGCACCAGCACACCTACGGTTGCTTTGCCAAAGATGCGACACAGCAAACGCAGGACTAGATTATAAGCTGCTTGGGGAAACTGACCGTAGGAAGACTAAGCTATACGTTATTGGTACTTCCAGAACCTCATAACATCTTTGCATTGATAAATTATTTCTCTGTGTGAAATTACTTAAAAGGAACATTTCCACTCTGCTCTATTTTGAACCGAGATAGGCTTATGCCTAGTTCTCTGGGGTTTTGCAGTGATTCTGTGAACAACAGGAGCCAAATCTGCAGGCTTTTCCTATTAAGTTCATGCTGCTGTGCTCTTGTTTCTGTATTTTATCTTGCATTCCTTGTGTGCTGTGTAAAATAGAATCGATTAACTGTCTGAAAGAAGCAGAAAGTTTTAGTAACGTAATACCTGGACCCAAGTCAAGGAGACCCACCTTAATGCCTAAATTTTTGGGGAACATTTATATTCATTCTCTTTATGTGCGTTTTCACATACATTTCTAGCAGTGACCATAATGGATCACTGGAAGTAATCCATGTGGGATTTATTCTTAGGACTGGAAATAAGCAGCTCATCAAGTTCACAGCCCACTTCAGCCCTTAGATTAAGTTTGTCGTTTCACAATTTGGTCTGAGCAACACGCAAACAGGATTTGGGAGTGATGGCAAATGAATGGTTGAGAAAATCATAGTCATTAAGGTTGGAAGAGACCTCCAAGATAATGAAATCCAACTGTCGACCCAATGCCACTAAACTAATTTTCCAAGAGTCATTTTTAGAACCTTTTTTGAAAACCTCTAGGGATGGTAACATCACAACCTCCCTGGACAACCTAGTCCAGGAGCAGTCTAGTTACTGTTCCACTGAGTAGCCCATCGGAGTGACTACTCTTCTGAGATCTTCAGTCCGGATAAGGTTGAGTAACTAATACCTGGCAAGGGGATTGGACTAGAAGATCTTATGAGGTCCCTTCCAATCCTGAATGTTCTGTGGTTCTGTGAATATCAGAAAACACCAACACCTCACTCTGAATTTCAGTCCTCACAACTGGGAAGGGATAGACTAGGACTTCGGGAGACACTTTGCAAGTCAGTAATAGAATGAAAGAGTACAGAAATAAATGAAATTATTCAGGGAAACACTTGCCAACTTGAGCTGTTGCACACCCAATGGTTGTGTGAATAACACTGGGTACAGAGAGATAAAAAGCAATCAAAGTTAAGAGAGAATGCATAGACAGCACTCTGTTCCAGAAAGAACGAGAGATCTTGTAACGTGAAAATGGTTTGGAAAAACCGCTGTGAAATTAAAATTGCATGGCAGTACTGGCAATTCAGAGGGCGTCCCACAAGGTGTCTGTATGCTTGTGTGTGTGTACATGTGTGTACCCCTCTACTCAGCTTTGATGAGGCCATGCCTAGAGTCCTGTGTCTGCTTGTCAGGCATTGGAACAACCTGTCCAGGGAGAAGGTTGAGTTCCCATCCCTAGAGATGTTTAAGAGAAGAGTAGATGTTGCATTGGGGCACAGGGTTTGGTGCTGATAGGGCTGGGAATGGGTTGGACTTGATGATCCTGAAAGTCTTTACCAGCTGAAACTGTTCTATGATTCTATGCACATTCGTAAACCTGGCTGCCCTCATGTCTGTAAGACAGTTAGAACAATCTAGATGTGGTGGAGACAAATATAACAGTGCCAGGAAAACTAATTGTGTTTCTTAATGCTTTCAGGAAGGTTGCTGGCAGAAGGTCAGCGTATGTTCCTCATACTAGAGAAGAGGAAATATTGCTGAATTCAAAAGCACCCCAGACATTATTAATCAGATGTCAAGTTTAATTTGTGGAGTGTTAAATGAGATTAGGTTTTACTTCAGATTCCTGAGGTTGAGTACTAAGTTAAATCATTGCTGGGAAGTAAAGCAAAAATACTTCAGGAAACACTTAAGTTTATGTAAAGTTTGGGATCATTTTCCTTTGGAGAGAAAAGAGAAAAAGCAGTCGGTCTACTTACATAATCTTCAAGTGGTGACGTGTTTGGATGTCCGATTCAAAAGGATTTACCAGGGACGTGCGATTTCAAGTCAAAAGTGCCACTTTAAACTCCTTTGGTGCCAGAGAACCTGACCATCAGCTGGCACAGCAGAACAGATCCTGACTCTCTCTCCCCTTGCTACCCTTCGGACTAAGAAACAGCTCAACGTGAGCAGAGCAATCTCACACAAGCTTTACAGTAGCTAGAAGTCCTTCAGCAAGTCAAACGGAACTCTTTCTTTCATCTTGGGCTTTACCACTGAAGAATCCCGTATTTCAACCCAGGCAATTCAAAGTCTAAGTGAGAATGTGAGCAGAGAGAAATAGCATTGAGTGAGTCTCCAAGGAATGTCTTAATGCTAGAAATTCTCTTGCAACTCCTTGCCCAAGTAGTACTTTACATCCTGTCAATGGTTTAGCCATAATTACGGCTTCTCTGTTTTGTCCCTACACGGGAATTTGTTTCTTTTATTATTTTTGATTTCCCAGGAGCTCTCTTTAACAGTTGAAACCATTTGCTTGATTTCCTTTTATTCAACATCCAGAAAAGTCAGCTGTCTTGGGAATAAAATACAGTTTCATAATTAGGAATACACACTTATCCCTGTGCCGTGTTTCTGCTTTATTCTCATTTTGGCGTTTACTTTCTTTGAAAATAAACACTTAGAATGGGTAAGGAAAGGGAGAAAGAAACCAAACTTACTTATTACAGATTTTTCTCCCCATTCTTTTATTCTTTCTAATGTAGCGTGTGTTTCTTACCGAATTATTTATAAAACTGAGTGAAGAAGTACAGATTTGAAGAGAGAGGTTTCATTCTGGTAGTGAGGGCTCTGCATGATGGCAAAACCCTCTTTTCTTTTCTTTTCAGGGTCTAGTTGTAACAACAGTTAATTTCTCTGGGTAATTTATTTCTTGGTCCAGTAAAGATTGAGCAGATCAGTAACGAAACAATGTTCTTGCCGTGTGTCTGTCTTCTTTTGATCAAGACTTTTGTGGAGTTTGGGTGCTCTTTCTCTTCTAATATTAGTTACATTATTTATATGCTGAGACTACAACGTGCCCGGTCTGCTCTACTGTGCTAACGCTGTGTGGACAGTGCTCAACGTGTGGACTTTATAGTACTGAGAAATGAAGGAGTTTGCTCAGGGCTGTAAATGTAGGTCAGAATTCATCTTGCTTAATTATACATTCATTATGCAATCCACCAGACAGTCCTGCTTCCGTTGCTAAACATGATGCTATCTGAAGCCGCCTTTTTCCTCCTTAATTAACCAGTTGCCTTTAAATCTAAATTCGAGGGTTTACAGGGTTTCCTATCATCAAATTTATGCTTATTCTAATTATGTTCCTGTCTCTTGTTCCTTTCTCTGTTAATGCTTTGTGACTGCTCTTATGTGGGTCTGTGTCCTCTCAGCACTGAAATACACCTGCTTCTTTATTAATTCATTGATTCAATAATACAAAGAGGGGTTTACATCTATGGAGACTTGTAGTCTGAAAATCACTGAGAAAAGAGGAGCCCAGACATCCTGATGGCAGATTCTTTTTCTTGGCTGTTTTAGATTTTTGTACTGATCACACTTGGACAGTCAAGAATTAAAAAAGTGAGTTAAATGGCTAAAAACACCAGAGTGAAATCTCCAGCCTGTTAGCCCAGGGGCAAATAACTTTTTTTTTTAACAATCCATAACAGGTCGGCACGAGACCTACATTCAGCAATCTCCTGTGACTGGTGAAACTCCCAGTGCAAACTTCCAGACAAGAGAAGACTTACATGCTTGAAGTGTGTAATGGTTTGGTCCAGGAGAAAGCAGTGAGTAGCTGACAGCTGAAGCAAGCATTTCAGCTGCCATGAGCTCCCCAGGGATAAAGCATGGTGTGGGGAAGGTGCTGTATCCCTGCCTCTCCTGTAATATCTATGTGGAAACTGTAGGATTCCCTTGCAGTAGGAATCAGAAGAAAAGGTTCTGTTCTCCAGGAGCATTTTCTTTGTGTTGTTCCATCAAGAAAGCTGAATTAATTTTCTTTTTCTCTTCAGAGCTTTCCATCTGGTGTGTGGTTGTGAATAACAGTGATGAGGAGAGCCAGAGAAGTGCTTTGCTAGCCAGCTGAGAGGGAGTGAGGATTATTAAGTGAAAGGTTGTGCAGCCCGAGCCTTTTCTACTTTTTCTGCCTCGAGCATAGACAGCTGGAGCAGGGAGCTCTGATGGATCTACTGGAGGCAGTTTGAAGAAGTTCTTGGGAATTAATTACTCTTCCTTTTGTTTCCCTTGGGTCTGGCTTGCAGCACAGTGGTTTTGCTGGTGACATGTGTGGGTCGGCTGCGAATAAATGATATGTCAGTAGAAAGAACCGCTGACACTTCAATATAGTCAGTGCAGAGATTCCTGGAGACTTCCTTACTCTGTTACATCATGAGAAGTCTTTCTAAATACGTGTAGTATCAGTTCCATTGAAGACACCTGATCCGTTCCTGTAACGCACTCCATACCGACACGGCACTCTTTGCAGCTAAGATTTTGGGCGCTTTTCTCTTGGTGAGGTTGTTTAAAGCTGTGATTATCAATGTTTTTCTCCTGTGTGAAACTCTTCACTGGTGGGGCTCAGAGCATTCTGTCATCCCTTGAGCTTTTTGTTATATCCATTATGCCTGTGATTTATGAAGGATAGAAAATGCATGAAATTTGCATAGACTTAAATGAAGGTCAGGAAAGGCTGTAAATGATTCAGATTGTTGGGAAGGGTTCAGAAGCTCTTGTCAATCAAGCTTAGAGAGGTTCTTCTCCCCCTCTACTCTGCCCTGATGAGGCCACATCTGGACTTTTGTGTCCAGTACTGGGCCCCTCAGTTCCAGAAGGACACAGAAATTCTTGAGAGAGTCCAGTGCAGAGCCAGAAAGGTGATGAAGGGAGTCCAACATCTCCCTGATGAGGAAAGACTGAGGGAGCTGAGTCTCTTTTTAGGTTGGAAAAAAGGAGACTGAGGAGTGACCCCATTAATGTTTATAAATATGGAAAGGGTGAGGGTCAGGAGGATGGAGCCAGGCTCTTCTTAGTAGCATCCATTGCTAGGACAAGGGGCAATGGGTGTAAGCTGGAACATAGGAGGTTCCATATAAATATGAGAAGGAACTTCTTCACAGTGAAGGTGATGGAGCACTGGAAGGGGCTGCCCAGGGTGGTTGTGAAGTCTCCTTTTCTGGCGATGTTTAAAACCTGCGTGGATATGTTCCTGTGTGACTTGGTCTAGGTGGTCCTGTTGTGGTAAGGGGATTGGACTGAATGATCTTTCAAGGTCACTTTCAATCCTCAATCCACAGTTCTGTGATGCTGTGAAGCATTACCTGCTGTGGTTCCTGTGTTGCAGGTTCTTGGCTGGAGAGCAGATTCCAGAGGTACAGCTGATGTGCCTGAGTCCTCTGACAGAGAGGGGAAAAGCTAGATAAACATTAAAAAAGGAAAAATGTATGCTCATTCCTACTATTTCCCAGGTGCTTTTCGAAGGAGTCTAGGATTTGTACTTGCAGGATTTCTACGTCTTTAAAGCTGCATTTTCAACCTGGAGTCCTCAAACGATGTTAGGTACCCGTGAGCTTGTCTCTAAAGAATTGAGCAGAGGAAGCTCTTACCTTACTGCTCTTGTCATGTTTTAAAACAAGATAACCATCCTCTCCCATGTTCTTACCTGATCCCTCTTGGGGTTTTGAGTGGAAGACGGGAATCTGCAGCCACAGAGGTTACCTGCAGGTGTCTATAGTTCATTTCTGTTTCAGAATATCTTACGCTGCTTTGGGCAGTGTGGCGAGTGTTCAGATTTGCCTGACATACTCTTTTAAAGGTTGACTACATATGTTCCCCTTCTGTCAGGCAGAGGATGGATCAGGATCTCGCCAGGTTAGGGTAAATTTGGCTTCTGACTGCCTAGCACACCTTGGAGGCAGCAATCCTCAGTGTCAAATACAGAGGCCAGGCTCACTGGGCCAAACAACACTCAGTTTTGTCCTTTGAACATGCCTGACGTCCTGATTCCCCAGTGGAAGAATACCTGGATCTCTTTTTTTCTGCTAAGTTTAATCCTAGCTTAGTGTTAAGCATCATCTCTCCTGTTTATGGAGATGTGCTGGCAGAGCCTGTGTGGCACTTACAGAGCTGAATTCCAGTCAGGTGAGCATGCAGCCATTCACTTGGGCAGCTTAGCGGCTCAGATCCTTAGGTGCTCAGCTGTTTCTTTTCATCAGCACCTGAACACTTCCAGATAAACCTATAAAATTAACTTCCCGTGTGCCTAGAAGTGCTGAATCCATCTCTTCCAAGAAAACATTCATATGCCTGCTGCGACTGTCTATTTACTGTCCTAAAGGGATGATGAAATGATAATAAACTCTATCATTTACTTGAAATGGTAGGAAAGAAACTAGTGTGGTGAGAATCGGTAATTTCTTATAAATTAAAAATAGTGAGTCTAATAAAAATTACTTTATCAGGGTTTGGATCTGGAAATTGGATTCTGAAGTGTAGAAGCAGACCCGTGTGCATCAGTGTAGGGATCATAAAACTGGACAGAACTCCTGAGAGGCACTTTTAATAAACTGTGTGAAGCTATGCTGGTGTTTCTCCAGGTACAGGTACCAACAGCTTCCCATTCCCAGTATTAATGAGCAAAGTACCATTTGCTTTGTAAATTATATGCTAGAGGAGGCATCACACTCACAGGCTCTTCTCCTGCTAGAGTACTTCAACCACCCCAACTTCTGGAGAAGAAACAAGACGTAGCCAATCCAGGAGGCTCCTGCCGGTGGTCTGTGATTCTGTGCATTCTGCTGCTCTTTGCCAAGTAATGCAGTGGTTGTTGATTTGATATTTCTCAGAAGATAATACTGATGAACAGTAGTGGAACTAGGAAAGCTAAGCTGCTAAGAATTCACAAGCTCACGTACTTTTGTGTCTGCGCAGCACCAGTTCCCAAATGCTATTTATCGAGGTTTCTGGGTGCTCTGGGGATTCCCTGAATGGGAAATCTCAGGGGGCCGCTGAGGGTCAGAATCTCTCATGGGAAAAGCTGGAAAGCAACGCGGTGTGGGCAAACCCAGGAGCCTCAAAAGGTGGTGAAACTAGAAGTTGCACCCAGACCGTGCTGAGTTCTGACAGCGCAGCCTTCTCTAGCCACCACGGGAGGGGGGGAAATAACGGTGTCAACGCGGCAGCAGAGGAAGACCTAGTGGAGGAGCCCACTAGGAGAGGAGCGCTGCTGGATCTTGTACTCACCAACAAGGAGGGTCTAGCTGAAGCAGTGAAGGTTGAGGGCGGCCTTGGCTGCAGTGACCACGAGATGGTGGAGTTCAGGGTCTCATGTGGTAGGAACAGAATGCCCAGCAGAATCACAACCCTGGACATCGGTAGGACCAACTTTGGCCTTTTCAAGCAATTGCTAGGGGAAATCCCATGGGACAGGGTACTGGCAGGTAAAGGGACCCAAGATAGCTGGATAACATTCAAAAATCAGTTCTTTGAAGCCCAAGACAAGAGCATTCCAACAGGAAGGAGGTCAAGGAAGGGACCCAGAAAACCTGTGTGGTTACACAGGGAGCTGCTAGGCAAACTGAAGAGGAAGAAGAAAGTCTATATTTTTGAACTTTGTTCTTCTAATCAGAGAATTACTGAGGTTGGAAGAGACTTCTGAACTCATCCAGTCCAGCCAATGACCTAACATCACCACATTGGCCAGACCAAGGTACCTAAGGCCCACAGCCAGTCTATCCTCAAACACCCCCAGGAATGGGGACTCCACCACTGTCCTGGACAGTCCATTTCAGTGTCTGATCACCCTTTTCATGAGAAAGGGCTTCCTAACATCCAACCTAACACTCCCCTAGCAGCTTCTTATCCCATCACTAATTACTTGGGAGAAGGGCCTGACCCCCACCTGTCCACAACCTCCTTTCAGATACTCATAGTGAGTGATAAGGTCCCCCTAGAGTCTCCTCTTCCCCAGGCTTACGTCAAGCAGCACAGCACTGCAGGAGCAGCTACATTAACATGATATTTAAACTAGAAAAATAAATGTAAGGTTTTCCCAGGTTTGCATCACTTTTATCAAGAACATCACAAGTAGCTTATTTCTGATGGAACACACTGAACACTCCTAGTGGGGACAACATCGAAATCTCGGGTACCCTCTTGGGTACCCTTGTGTTGTCATTCTTGTTTTGATGCGTTGGATATAGATATCTATGCTTGTAACTCTTGCCATTCAAACATTCATATGTGAAACTGAGGGGGAAAAAACCTGTTTATCTTTCTCTCAGGTGCAGGATATTACAAGGAACTCCAAAAAATATTCATCTAGAGTAACTCGTGCTAGGTATTGCCTGAAAACATGTGGTAAAGAATAGATATTTACAAGCAGCCTCTGAATTGGAAAGGAATGGGGCATATGGTCCTGAATATGTAAAACATTAAGGCACTTGATAGTGGTTTAATGCTGGAGTACAGTTGAGACATCCCATAACTGCAAAACTAGTAGCTACTAGACAGGATCCAATGCAACGAACGCAAATCTTAAAGACAATGTGTTATGATGAGCTATAACATCAAGTAGAAAACATTGTGCGCTTTGTTTTTCCTCCCCTCCCAGGAGGGTTAGTAAATGCTGTATTTCTGTTTTCTTGAGCTACCATTTATTTAGGGGAGTCAAAATGGATGCATGGTCTTGGGTCTCTATACTGTGCACAAATCTATCCAGCAGCTGAATCTACTTGGATGAAATAGTGTCTAGTTCTGTATGGGTCTCTACCCATAGCATCTCTTCCAGGAACATCAAATCCACATAAACACCCTCTGGGATTTCTGCTTGGGTCACTTTCATCATCTCAGAGTTAAAATGGGGAGGAACTGTGTTTTTGAGAGAAGACTTAAAAAGGACACAGCAGCACTTGTGTTTGTAAGACACCACTACTAGTCAAAAAAAGTGTTTTCACGAATGCCATCCTGCCCGTTGGACTTTGGCTGGTTGACAGTCACCTGTGGCCAGTGCATGCAGAGTTCAAATGTGTTCTAACGATGGGCTTCCAGCAAAAGCTCTACAGCTTTGGGTTATTTGGTTAAATACCACTTCCTAGAGTAGTTCATAGAATTTCTTCTGTGTTTGTTAGTGTCACCTGTTTCATTCTCCCATAGAATTAAAATGTCCAGACATGACTTACTGAGATGGTATTGGTATTCCATACCTGTAAATCTCTGCAGGGTGGCTGTAGGGAGGATGGTGCCAGTCTGTTTTCACTTGTGTCCAGTGACAGGATGAGGAGCAGCGGGCACGAGCTGGAACACAAGAAGTTTCATTTAGAAATGACTTCTTCACTGTGTGAGCCACAAAGCCCTAGAAGAGGCTGCCCAGAAAGGCTGTGGAGTGTCCCTCTCTGGAGATACTTAAAACCCACCTGGATGCAGCCCTGTGCAATGTACTTTAGGCAGTTCTGCTTTGGCAGGGGAGTTGGACATGATGATCCTTTGACATCCCTTCCAACTCTGGTGATTCTGTATATTTTCTTCCTTCCATATACCTTTAGGACCTAGGTTAAGGACACTCCATCTTCCTCTGGGTGAGGAATACAGGTGGGGAAAAACTCCAAAAATAACTATACAGCATCTATTCATTACAGCAGTGATTTAATATTGTGTCTGTGTATCTCAGTGTGAAAGGTTTCACGATTTCAGAGCATTGCCTATGTTACAGTTCAATTGCAGGGCCTCCAGAATGCTCTTTTGCAGCTCCATATTGCTTGCTTCTGACTCTAAGTGGCATCATCATCATCTACTATAAAGACACTGTATGCAAAGACCTTAAAGTAATTTATATTAGACTTCTGCCTTCATCTCTGTACCTTATTGGTGTGTATTGACCCCTTGGTTGTGGGCAAGCTATAAAATATATAAACTCAGCAGCTATTATAGAAGCAAATTTCATGCTGTGAGTTGTGCTCATTGCTCATAATTCTCTTTTTGTCATTAGTCACCTGAATGACACTGATGTTCTCCACTTTGGATCATTACAATGCAGAGTGATAAGTATTAACCAGTGGAATTTCAGTATAAAGGAATATAAAGTTATAGGAGCAGGACCCATTTATCACTGCAAAGTTTCGTACGTTAGAATTTATCTTTTTGAATAGGGTCTTAAGCAAAAAAAATAAAAGAAATCACTACTTCAAAGAACAAGGGATGTAATTAGTACTCAAGCTTAAATTTTCTGTGTGAAAAAGGCATCATTTATCTAAGTGCTAATATAAAGCAAAGGGAGGAAAAGGACAGAACAATGTGATAAATCTGATTTTTCTAATTAAGCTAAATGTTGGGAAATATATTTCTGTACTACAGACCTGGTTTCTGTGAATAGCACAGAATAAGGGTGTTTCAGTCACTTAATCTTCTGTTATTTAAAAAGTAACAGGTTTTTTGGGAAAAAATCAAGTAAGAAATTAAGCATGAGGGAATGCGGGGAAACTAGGAAATGTAAGTACTGATAAGATCTTTTTCATCACTGAAGCTTTCATATTTGAAAATTCTTTCACATACTCTCCTGCTACTTCACCCCACCCCATTTCTTGACCAAAATTATAATTTCTAGTTCCACAGCAGTGAACAGATAAATCTGGGAGTAAACGTGTGAATGGAGACTTCACAGAGGCTCTTACAGCAGCTATGAATTCTGAAGTTAGATCAAATCATTTGGGGCATTTGCTTTAGCCTAAATGTTCTGATCCTTGTTTACAGTCATTCCTACTGGTTATCTGCAGTTCCTTCTGGTCAAGTGTGCTTTGTCATCTGACTGCAGAGGCAGACCTAAAGGACATAGATGGTTTGCACCATCTCCTTGGTGGTCTCTAGGGTATGTCCTCCACTCTCAGGGGCCATCTGTGACAGCCTCACCGCTTGAAAGTGATTGTGGCAGGTTCAGCCTTCAGGGGAAGTATGAGGGCAGCAGTTATTTGGCCAGTTTCATAAGGCTTTTCAAATTAATCACTCTGTGTGCAGATACAGAGTCAATTATAGTGAAACAGGAATTCAAATTACACGAAAGCTAAAAAACGCAGAAGTTGTTAGTTATTCAAGCAGAAAGAGTGGGTAGGTTTGAATCTTCCTGTTCCAGTGGAGCTATTACAGCCTTGTCATTAGCTGATGTAAAACTCATCCTTGTGCAGCTTTGTCTTCACAGTTTCATTAGCATTTCCAAAACTGTGGAGTGATGCTATTGTATTATATCAGTTCACTGCAGTCTCCGTTTTGGGGCTGTTTGCCTAGTTTTTGTCTTTATTCTTTGCCTCCACAATGAATCCTATCAGTCATTACCTTTGTCACACCGTTAGGTCACAGTATTTGAAAAGCTGGGAGAGAGCAGCTGTTATGTTTAACACAGAACCAATTTGGAATTTAGTTGTGAAAAGATATTTTAGTGAAATAGCAACAGAAAACAGGAAGGAGATGAGGAAGAATGGAAAACTCAATGAAAAAACATAGCATCTAGCCACCAAAGCAGCGTGACGAGAAGAATGTGCAATGCCAGCTGTACGTGGTGTGCAATGTGCTCTGTAAAAATGAGCAAATAATTTGCAATGAATAATTCAGCTTGCTAATTCGGCTGTTTATCACTGTGGAATATTTGCAAGCAGGATGCAGTGTCCTCAGACTTTAACTGCATGGGAATAAGGTTTCCTGGGAGGAAAAACCAAAACGTTCAAGTTTAGCATTCATTGGGTAGAAAATTAGAAGCATGTTTCTGTGGACCCCTTCAGTAGGGGTAACATGTTGTTGAGATTGCTTGAATTTATCCTTCAGAAGGAAGAGCCTGATGTACATACAGGAAAAGGACACCTGAAAGCAGACTGTTTATTAAAAAGAAGCAAACCCCGGAAATACAGAGGATTTCCAGGTTCTAGAGTTTTAACTTCGCTAGTTAAAATATAAGGAAAAATACATCACAGGAGCAGGAGTAAAGAACTCTGCTAATTATCAGTGCTAAAGACACTCATGTCTTTATTTCAAAAGTAATTGTATGCTAAAACATAGTTTGTAGACAAAGGGATAATTAACACAGAAAATCCATAACTGCATCACCTACAGAGGAATAATTGCGTCTGAAGTCTTAAAAGCCTCACGAACAACTTCTGATCAGGAGTTCTGTCACAACTCCTGATCTGTGCAACTGGAGACGTGTCTTTAGCAGGCAACATCTGGTGGTTCCTGTAGAGATGGAGCCTCCCACCGTGCTCAGGGCTCTATTCTGCCCCTCCTGTGACCAGGTTGCAGAAAGATCTGACTAGGGCTCGGCTCAGCGCTCTGAAGCCTGGGGAATAGCCGAACACCTCACCATGGGCATTGATTTCGGTTTCTGCCCAGAAAGAGCCTGAACTTTGTGCCTCTTTCTGCGGACCCGAGCCTGCATAGTCACTGTCCTGCACGACAGAGACCTGCAGAACGAGCTTTCTGTTGTCTTGCCGCAGTAAAGCAACCAGGGAATTCCCTAAGAACAGACTTTTCCTGTTTTTCGTCTGCTCAGTTTCACGCGGTTGCAAGAAGGAGCTTTAGAGCAGACTCCGCGGTTTGGATCAATCCCTGGTATCATTTGCTGCTTTGCACAGACGAAGAAAGCCGGATGCCTTCATGAGGCACCCAAAATGCTGCCTATCTAAAATGTCAAACGTCCACACAAACTGTTCCTGGAGAATGGTGACAAATATTAAAAACAATTGATAGACCAGAATGTCAACAAATCAGTGGGACTGCTCCTAAAACAGGTGCTTTACTTTGCATTAGGGTGTTCCTTTCTATTTAGGTATCCAATTTCAGCTGGATTAAAGTGAAATGGAAGCAGTAAGTTGATTTAGACATGTTGTGAAGTTTTCAGTAATCCCTGGGCAATTTAGTTCAATAGATTTGTTGGTTTTCCCTGACTGTCTGTTGAGAAGCAGAAGTGCTACTCTCTTCACCTAAGCCTCTGACAGCAAAACAAATGCTGATGCTCTCTTTAAATACTTACCATAAAAATGAGTTACTACACAAATGAAAAGGCTGGTTTAAGGTGTAAGTGATGGGTTGAATGGTGTGTGTTGGTAAAGTATCCTGTTCATTGTCTGGTGAAACAGCTGTGGAAAAGTAAGGGAGAAGTCCTGGGAAATAATAGTTCAAGCTCAGAACTTTTGGGAACAGCAGCACTAAACCCAAGTAATTGCTTAACTGCAAGGTCATGATGCTTTCACTGTTCAGTTCCTACTGGTTTCAATGCTGTCAAATCCAGCCCTAAATTCTCTATTAAATGGATGCAAAATAGATGAAAACTCTTCCATATAATATTCTCTCTGTGCTTTTGCAGGAAGTAGAATATATATTTTTAACTAGCTAATCAGTGCTTCACAGTTGAGTTTGCAATACTACAAAAGTAATGATGCCACAGTGCTGCTGCTCCTGAAGCAAGATCCTAACCCACTTATAAGACCCCTTAAATTACAGGTAAAACTTGGAAACATTCAAAAGACTTCAGCTGTAACAGCCTGGCTGTTAAGAGTAAGTGATGGCTCTGACAAAGACTTCATTTGGATGCAGGGTTTGTGCAAAAAGATTTAGTAGAAGGTCAACTTAATTTCCTAAGGTGTTATACAAAACCTTAAAGTTTGCTCTTCAGCTCCATAGCTTATATATAATTTTAATAGAGTTTAGCTTCTACAATAAATAAAACACGAACAGGCTGCTCAGGAATGAGGCAGGGGCAGGGGAAGCTGTAAACTTGTTCTTTGGTAAAAATAAAGTGGAAATACCAGCATTTGAGGGAATTGGGAAGGACCTCTCTGTTATCTTTGTGTGGGTCTGGATATTAAAATAACTGTGATGAGTTGAACTTTGTTCATCAAAGATAAAGAGGAAGTAAGACATGGAAAAAATAGAACAGAGCTTAACTGCT
>JAOXOE010030557.1:0-12941 GCA_028565055.1 Phoeniculus purpureus
CTAATGACTGGATCTAGGGGATCCTGCTGTGGCAGGGGGATGGGACTGGATGGACTTTCAAGGTCCCTTCCAATCCCTAATGACTGGACCTAGGGGATCCTGCTGGGGCAGGGGGTTGGACTGGGTGATCTCTCGAGGTCCCTCCCCATTCCTAATTGTTCTGTGACTGCAGAATGGTCATAGGATCACGACAGTTGCAGACAAAGGGCACAGACCATGGAGTGGGCTGCATCTGTGCCCCCTCTGTCCCTCGATACTTTCAAGACCCAACTGGATGAGCAGCTTGGACCAAACCCAGAGCTCACGCTTCTTTGAGAAGGAGGTTGGACCTGAAACCTCATAAGGTCTCTTCCAACCCAAACCCTCCTGCAGTCTGGCAAGAGGGGAGTTTGTGGTTGTCTCTCCTCTTTTTGGCTTGAAGATCTCACGCTCAAGACTGTTCTTTGCTTTAAACAAGGGTCTCCGTTACTGGTTTATGACCTCAGATGTCCTACTTCAGCCCAGTTTCCTACATGGCTCTTCACATCTCACATCTCAGAAGGGAATCGTTGCTCTGCCTGCAAAAGGCAGCTGAGAGATGGAATTCATCAGAGATCAAGGGGTCCTACGTGCAGCGGCAGTAAGGGCCACGAGACAGACAAAATGCAGGGTGGGAAAAAGCCGCCACGAGTCTGGTATCTGGTCTAGTTGCCTGGATACTCTCTGCTGGCACAGAGAGCACTCGCGCCCCTGGCACCGTCACGTGGGGTGGGCTCAGAAGTTGATTCACTTCAAGTCAGGATGAACAAACAGAAAATAAAATGCCTTCCATGATTATCTCAGGGCCGGAACGTCAGCGGCTATAAATTGCCGGAGACCTTTCTCTTTCACACCTAAGAGTACCTCAGCTGATGGAGAGGAACAGGGTGGCCTCTCTGCCACCAGCCTTGGGTTTGGAGCAGCCTGTGGCTGCGTGGTGTCAGGAGCAGGATTTTGGAAGCTGGAGCGTGTTAAGCCAGTCAGGAGCTGCAGCCTACTCCCATATGGCCACGTTGCCTTCACGGCTTTGCCAGCGGCCCTGCGGAGAGGAAGACGAGGTGCCTCCCCCCAGCCTGGTGCGGGAGGAGCAGCGCTCCGGCCAAGCGGGCTGCTCGGGGCAGCAAGTCTGCGCCCTCCGTGCGCCGCCTCGGATGGGGCTGCCGACTCCTCCTGCAGCGTCTCCAGGTGACAGTGCCAGGGCAGACCCCTGTAGTCCGAGTGAGTTTCCTCTTCCCGGGCCACAGCAGAGCGGAACCAGAAAAATAGAGGGAAGTAGCTTCCCTTTGCTGAGGAAGGCGACAGTTTGTACCGTGTGTACCTCTGGGTCTTAAAGACCCCCCCAAACCTAAGGATTGTCATGGAACCATAGAATCATCAGGGGTTGGAAGGGACCTCCAAAGACCATCCGGTCCAACCCCCTGCCCCAGCAGGATCAGTCTATTCTGAGGTACCCACAGACCCCAAGATAAATCTCGTTTCACGGCAGCCAGAAGCCGGTGCATTACCCGCGCGGCCATCACTGTGCTAGAAGCGGCTCTTTCTGCCCAAGAGAGGAAATTAAAACTATTCCCATTGTTTGCAGCTCATTGTGCTGGAGCCGTCCACGTTAATGACATCCACAGGTCAAAAGGGAAGAGGGGAGATGCTTCCTCGTCCTCGGACGCTATGTAGGAGCTTTCACGGGCCCTTCACTTAGTTCTTCTCCCTCACCCAGGACGCCGGTGCGCGCCGTCTCTCACTTCAGGGTGCTCTGCTCTTCAGTGAGGACGCGGGCTGTGGAACAAGCGCATTCGAGGGTTGCTGGAGACGTAGAAACCTGGGGACCAGGAAGCCGCCTGAGGTCATTGGGTCATTAACAACACTTATTTTCACTCAAAATAGGAGACACTTTATTATTTCTCTGAAAGAGCTGTTGAGGGAGGTGACTCTTTGCAGCAGAACAGTTCTCTGGTCTGTAAGTTCCACACTTGCCTAAGTTCTGCCTTCGCTCGCTGTCCAGCCGCTGCTCTGCCCACGACTGACGTCCACTTTCCCAACTGCTAGGGACAAAGCCGGGTGTTCCGTTTCCATCCAGCTCTTCGGTCACACAGAAACGATGCCTGTCTTCCCCAATTTCTCCTCTCGACTATGAAGTGCTGAACAAAGAGCAGGAGCAAAGAGGATGACGCAAAACGTTCCCACCGTAGCACTGGGCTTTCGCTTCTCACTCACACGGGAGGAATTATGGTGACAGGTGGACTGAGCTGGTTCTCCTGCCTGGGGACGGGTGACAAGCACAGAGGAGTTGTGGTCAATCTAAGGATCTTCTTGTGGAGGTCTTCAGTGCTCCTGCCTCTCTGTCCTGAGCAGGTAACAAGGGGATCCTGCTCTGGCAGAGGGACTGGACTGGATGATCTTTGGAGGTCCCTTCCAATCCCTAATGACTGGATCTAGGGGGTCCTGCTGTGGCAGGGGGACTGGACTGGATGATCTCTCGAGGTCCCTTCCAATCCCTGATGCTCTGTGATGCTCTGACTCCCGTTGTTGCCCAGCTGAGGCACAAAGCCTGGGAGATGCGACACCAGCCCACAGCAGGGGGTTCGGCTGCGAGCAGCCGTGATCAAAGGGCAGAGCGGGCTGATGTGCATGAAGACGCTGAGCTGCAACAGAAGAGATCCCCTCTAGCCCTCGCCGATGCTAATGCATGTATTTACCTCCTGATTGACTTCATAATTAATTGACTGTGCTGGGTAGAGCCTTCCCTCACCTCCCTTGCTCTAAATAGGGCTGTGGAAGCCTGCAGAGTGACACAGGTGCAAACCGGAGCCACGCGAGGAGTGAATGAGCCTTTATGTCTTATTTTGCTCTGAAAGTACATAAAAGCCATAAGAGGCCTGGAAGGGGATAAATGGGGGCTAAACTGTGTTTATTTCAACCCCCCAAACTGCAGCAGGAGAAAGTCAGCCTACAGGAGGGCTTGGGCAGGCGTCAAGAAGAAGAGGAGGTTGTATTTTTGACTTTAAGGTAGACATGGTCCTGTGTGACTTGGTCTAGGGGATCCTGCTGTGGCAGGGGGACTGGACTGGATGATCTTTGGAGGTCCCTTCCAACCCCTAATGACTGGATCTAGGTGATCCTGCTGTGGCAGGGGGACTGGACTGGATGGTCTTTGGAGGTCCCTTCCAACCCCTAATGACTGGATCTAGGTGATTCTGCTGTGGCAGGGGGACTGGACTGGATGATCTTTCAAGGTCCCTTCCAACCCCCAATGACTTGGTCTAGGGGATCCTCCTGTGGCAGGGGATTGGACTGGATGGTCTTTCCAGGTCCCTTCCCATCCCTCACGTTCTGTGTTTCTGTGATGTACCACTAAAAACCCCGCAGCAGCCAGGTAGGGGAAAGGAATCCTCCCGTCCCGAGCAGAACAAGGAGAAGCCGCGATTGTCATGCAAATCCTCTCATGAGGGCAGCCCCCGAGCGCTGATAAGGGATCAGCGCGGTTCCAGCTCTACTCCACGCAGCTCCCGCACAGCGGCGGGGACGCGGCTGCGCTGCTGCGGAAGACAGCGGCAAGGACGGGCGCCTTCCCCTCGGCGTTTGGTTCTGCTGCGGAACAGGCATCCTGGCGCCGGCCTGAAAAGGCGTTTGGTCCATCGAGGCTTGTTCATTTCGCGGCTTTGTCTTCTGCCGAGGTGACATCTGCTCCCCGGTGACCCGCGCATCCTTCCTCCCGGCAGCCCGGCCCGGGCGGCCGCTCCTTTCATGCGCATACATTAGCCATCGGGGGAACCGCAGCGCCGTGAGCTCTGCTCTTTATCCTTTTCATTTCCACTAATCCCGGAGCCTGCAGGGAACAAAGGGCTGGATCCTCGCGGTGTAAACGGACAGACCCGACTGGAGGGATTTACAGCGGCGGCGTGACGCTGGTTATCTCCAAAACCCAGTCCCCACTTCACCATCTCCACCATCAAAATCCTTGTCCTTCTTAATTTATTGGGCTTTTTTCTCCCTGCTTTTTGTCTGCTCAGGAGGCAGCTGTAAAATGTCCTTGCAACAGCAGCAGCTCCCATCCTGAGTGCAACTTGGTCTGGGTGGTCCTGCTCTGGCAGGGGGGTTGGACTGGATGGTCTTTGGAGGTCGCTTCCAGTCCCTAACCCGCTTGGACTTGTTCCTGTGCGACTCAGTCTAGGTGGTCCTGCTCTGGCAGTGAATGGACTGGATGATCTATGGAGGTCCCTTCCAATCCCTAACCCGCCTGGAAGTGTTTCTGTGTGACTCGGTCTAGGGGATCCTGCTGTGGCAGGGGGGTTGGACTGGATGATCTCTGGAGGTCCCTTCCGATCCCTGATGTTCTGTGATCCTGTGCTGCCCCCAGCCCCGGTTGGACACGTCTCTGGAGAACACTGGACCATGAGGGAGTCTGTTGGTGGGTCAAAGGCTTGATGCCCCCTGAACGACTTGGGATGGTGCTCTGCTCTCCATCTCTCTGTATGGTTGTGGCCCTGGTGCAGAATCTATTCCCAGCCGCTGTTGCCTTCATGGAAATCGATGAGGTTTGCTCAGGCCTGCGTTTAGCTCTGGCTGGCTATTGAATTACTTGTCCACGTGACAACGGAGCTCCCAGAGTTTGCAGTGTAATGTCAGCGTTCACACGCAGCTCTTTGGGCCATGTCCCCCTCTCCCATTGCCTTACCACTGTCTCCCCATGAAGAGCTGGGCGCTGCGACAGGGCTACTACATTTGCCCCATCTCCCTCTGTCTGGCCCCTGTGTGTTTCGCATCGGCACCAAGAGAAATCGGTCTCATAAGTGATTTCTCTGACCTGGCATCGCAGGACAAGCCCGCAGCTTCTGCTGCAGGTCCTCCTTGCTGCCTGCGCTCAGTTACTTAACCATTCCATCGCTTCACGCCGGCTCCCGGTGGGTTTCGGAGGCACAAGACGCCTTTCTGAGGAAATTGGCAGCGGCTTTTAAAAAATCCAAATCAATTAGATCTCCTGGGCCCCGCTCGAGACTTTGAAGGAGGTTAGCTAGGCAGGAGCTTCACATCTGGGTGGAGGATGTGCCGGCGTTTCTTCCCTCCGCCCGCACCAACAGGCTGCTCACGTTCGTCCCTGTGATGAAGCTGTTTGTCTCTGGGAGAGCCGGGAGCTCGGGCGGGGAGGAAATTTGGCTGGTGCACGTGGCAGGACTCCAGTGGCTCTGATGAAGGCAGCATCGATCGCCTGAACAACAGCATCAGCAATACGGCACCGATGCGACAGCCCCTCTTTCCCAGTCCCGGCTACAAAGCACCAGATACTGCCGTAGTGTCAGAGGGCAGCTCCCTTTAGAGGGGAAGAATTACGACCTGGCCCTTAGGTCTGGTTTCTTCTCCCAGCACGTTCCCAGCAAGATTCCATCCTGGAGCCGCTCCAACTCCTTTTCCCATTCAGAGCGACGCTGAAATCGAGTGTCACCTACCCCTGGCCAGCTGCTGGTAGAGCAAAACATTAACACAAGTGAACTTTAAAACCACTAAGTTCACCGGGTTTCTCAGTCGCCTCAATGGGGTCTTGCTGGAGCTGTTTTCTACATGGACACGGGGAAGAGGGAAGTCAGCTCCCTCCCTTCTCGAGGTCCCATCGTTATGCAAAACCCCACGTGCGCACAACTCCCCACCTTTTTAAGAAATCAAACCTGAATCCGACTTGCTCCGAGCACCTAGCGGGAGCTGCAATCTCTTGCTAATTACATAATTACTCCAGATTGTTGTGTAGTGCCGGCAATTAGACACTCGAAATGCTTTGAGCTTGGAGAAAGTAGCTGCGTAATTCCAGCGACGCTGTGCAAGCGGGGCTGAGCTGCTTGCTGCTCCCTTCCCCTCACGACTTCACGGCCACAGCTGCTCCCACAGGGGTGCAACGGTGAGTTCCTGAGCTGCTGCCAGCCACTAGAGCTTGGCCAAGCTTAGTGCGTCACTTCATAGGAGCTGAAGGCCAAACTGGGGGTGATGTAAGGGCTGGATGTGGAAGAAAGATCTTCTCTATGCAAACAGGGTGACACGGACCTCTGTGCATCTGTCTGTCTACATATAGAGGTTATATAGAGCAAGGAGGGTGGTGAAGGCTTCGGAGCAGCTCCCTGATGAGGAGGGGCTGAGGGAGCTGGGTCTCTTGGGCTTGGAGAAGAGGAGACTGAGGGGTGACCTCATTAACATTGATAAATATGTGAAGGAGGATGGAGCCAGGTTCTGCTCAGTGGCATCTGGTGATAGGACAAGGGGCAGTGGGTGGGAGCAGGAACAGAGGAGGTTCCAAATCCATATGAGAAGGAACTTCGCAGTGAGGGTGATGGAGCACTGGAAGGGGCTGCCCAGAGGGCTTGTGGAGTCTCCTTCTCTGGAGATGCTTAAAACCCACCTGGACATGTTCCTGTGTGACTGGATCTAGGTGATCCTGCTGTGGTGGGGGGATTGGGCTGGATGATCTTTCCAGGTCCCTTCCAATCCCTAATGTTCTGTGATAATACCATCACAAGCTAATGGCAGGCAGTAGCACATTTACACTGTTGGAAGGATTCCTAGTCACATCCTGCCCCGCCATGCTGAGCAGCAGTCATGCACAAACTTTGAAAGATAAAGATCCTTACAGTGAGATGAAAATAAACACTGTGATCATCTTTATTCTGTTTCTGGGCTTAAGGTGCTGACCTTAAAGTAGTGATGCAAGCAAGTATTCAACATATTGCTCTCAATAGAGCAAAGTGCTAGGAGGGAGGTAATATAAGGTCCTGGAGCCAAGAAGCCCCATTACTCAATCCACGTTAGGCAATATAGATTAGGTAAACTATGTAATGCTGTGTGTCAGCTTGATGGATGATTGTCATGAGGACTTGTTCTCATTTTCCATTAGTTTGAGTTTTATTGTATTCCCTGGCTCAGCAGCTGTTTGCTATGAGCTGACTGCCTGGTATTTTTATCCAACTTCACCTTATTTGCATTAACTTAACCTACTTAACATTGGAGCACCTTTCTGATCTCTGAAGGGGGCTACAGGAAAGCTGGGGGAGGGCTTTTGACAGGGGTGGTAGCGAGAGGACAAGGGGAAAGAGTTCCAGACTTGAAGAGGGGAGATTGAGGTTGGATTTGAGGAACCAATTCTTTGCGATGAAGGTGCTGAGATGCTGGAACAGGCTGCCCAAGGCAGTTGTGGCTGCCCTATCCCTGGCAGTGCTGAAGGGCAGGTTGGCTGGGGCCCTGAGTAACCTGCTGTAGTGAAGGTGTCCCTGCCTGTGCAGGGGGGTTGGAACTGGATGATCTTTAAGGTCCCTCCCAACCCCTGCCATTCTATGAGTCTATGATTCTATGATTGAGTCTATGATTCTATGAGTCTATGAGGGAGCTGGGTCTCTTTAGCTTAAAGAAGAGGAGACTAAGGGGTGACTTCATTAATGTCTATAAATATGTGAAGGGTGGGTGTCAAGAGGATGGAGCTTGGCTCTTCTCAATATCATCTAATGATAGGATGAGGGGCAATGGGTGTGAGCTGGAACATAGGAGGTGCCACATAAATATGAGAAGGAACTTCTTCCCAGTGAGGGTGACAGAGCCCTGGAACACGCTGCCCAGGGGGTTTGTGGAGTCTCCTTTTCTGGAGATGTTTAAGACCCATCTGGATGTGTTCCTGTGCGACGGGATCTAGGGGATCCTGCTGTGTTAGAGGGATTGGACTGGATGATCTTTCAAGGTCCCTTCCAATCCCTAATGATTCTATGAGTCTATGATTAACTCATATGAAACTGCCAAGAACCAAGTTCTGCCTTAAAGAGGCCATCACGATCAGGGTCAGCTGAATGAGACATCTTTTTGTGACTTAGAGATATTTCTGTCTGGGAGTTTGGGGTTATCCCAATAGCAAGGTCATAAAAACCATCTTGAGTTTTCAAATATCAGTATTTTCCAACCCAACTGCTTATACTGGAGCCTTAAGGTGCTGTAACAGAATTAATGATGCCCATCAAGGTTCCCAGCTCAAAGCTGTAACCATGGTTTCGTAGGGTATAATGAGGAACTGGAATCAGACGCTGTGGAGCAAAGGTTTATAAAATTCTCTCAGCAAAATTACAGTTCTGATCTTAAAATTTATTCAGCCTGTAGTTACCTGAATTTCCAGATGTTGCTTGGGTGCCAGTTTAATCTTTATACAGGTGCAAATATGTGAGTACTGGTGGACGAGGTGACATACAATGATTTGTGGAGTCATTATGCCCCATGAGGAGCAGCTCAGGGAACTGGGGTTATTTAGTCTAGAGAAGAAGAGGCTGAGAGGAGACTTTCTTGCTCTCTACAGCTACCTCAAAGGAGGTTGTAGTGACGGTGCTGCTGGTCTCTTCTCCCAAATTCCTCATGATAGGACGAGGGGAAATGGCCTCCAGTTGCTTTGGGAAAGGTTTAGATTGGATCTTAGGAAGAAGTTCTTTGCTGACAGAGTGGTTGGGCTCTGAAACAGGCTGCCCAGGGAGGTGGTGGAGTCCCTACCCCTAGAAGTGTTTAAAGATCAAGTAGCTAGAGCCCTTGAGGCCATAGTGTAGGGGTTAGTGAGCTGTTGGGATGAGGGCTGGACTTGGTGATGCTGGAGGTCCTTTCCAGCCATGATGATGATTCTATGATTAAATCAAAGGCCAGTCTTTTACATAGCAGCATATTCCAGTGTCTTCTGTGTCTCAGGTGACTAATAAACTCTCTGGTAATTAGAATTAATTCATTAAAGAATTGGAAACCGATATTTTCTGAAGAGGATGGGAAACATCTTTACTTGTACTCGGCTGTAAGAAAAGCCGTGGTTACAACTAGCTCAGGACAGAGGGAAAAAAGTGCTTTTCAAGCTTTGGTAGGCATTTGTCTCTGTGAAGGTGTCGGTGTTTATGGCAAAGTTCAGAGCTAGAGTAGATTTATGCCTTCCTCGAATCCTGGCTTACGTCCTAGTTCTAAATCCATGCTCATAAAATGGCTACTGCTCAGGTATGTGTGAGGAAGCAAAGTCACAGAAGGTTGCTTTTTCAAGGTTTATCCAGTTGGAGCCCACTGACATTTTGCTTCATAGCTGTCAACGTTGACAGTGGATTGGAGTTCCTGCGGTATTTCAGTTCTTCTGAAGTGTCTGCAATAAACCAAACTGGAATTCACATCTTTTCTTGCTCAGAAATAAATCACAGAACATTAGTGATTGGAAGGGACCTTGAAAGATCTTCCAGTCCAGTCCCCCTGCCAGAGCAGGATCCCCTAGATCAAGTCACTCAGCAGCATGTCCAGGCGGGTTTGAGACGTCTCCAGAGAAGAAGACTCCACAACCTGCCCTGGGCAGCCCCCTTTCCATATTGATCAACATTCATGGGGTCACCCCTCAGTCTCACTTTTTCCAAGCTCAAGAGACCCAGCTCCTTTCCTCAACAGGGAGATGCTCCCCTCCCTTCGTCATCTCTGTGGCTCTGTGTCCTTCTGGAACTGAGGGGCCCAGAACTGGACACAAGATTCCAGCTGTGGTCTCCCCAGGGCAGAGTAGAGGGGGAGGAGAACCTCTCTCAATCTACTAACCACCCCACTTCTGATCCACCTCAGGATGCCACTGGCTTTCTTGGCCACAGTGCTGGCTCCGTGCTGTAGTGTAATGACTACAGGCAAGGCTTAATGCAGACCTGCACAACACGAGTGATCAGATGGATTCGCTCTAGCTTGCCCTTTTTACCTTTTCCTCTCTAGCTAGGTCCAGATTCATGTCGCAGTCAGGAACCGTCTGCTCTCTGAGAGGAAACTGAGCCGTGGGGAAGCGCAGGGGAGGAAGCTGCTTTCAAACACACACGCAGGAGAAAGACAAATGGCAGGAGATGCAGCTGTGACTTTTAACATTTAATGCTTTTTGTTAAGGGAATGGCAGCCCAGGAAAGATGAATAGGCCATAAATCAAATAGGAGCTAGGTGTTCATGGATTGTGGAGTTTAAGGATGTCCCTCCGTATTTATTGAGCGCTGCTGAAGCCTGGTGAAGAGCTGAATCAGCTCTGGCATGTATCACGTAGTTGATTTCTTATGGTTTCCTGTTGGATGATGTGGCAGTGGAATTTTGCATTCTTTCTTCCATGGTGTCTGCTTCAGTCTCTCTCGATCTGCTAACCACCCCCGTTCTGCCCCACCCCAGGATGGTGCTGGCCTTCTTGGCCACAAGGGGGCGCACTGCTGGCCACGAGCATCCCCAGGTCCTCATCTCCTGGGCTGCTCTCCAACAGGTCAGTCCCCAGCCTACACTGGTCCCTGCGGTTGTTCCTGCCCAGATTCCAGACTCTACACTTACCCTTGTTATAGTTCATTAGATTTCTCTCTTCCCAGCTCTCCAGGAGGTTCCATATAAATAGCAGAAGGAACTTCTTCACAGTGAGGGTGACAGAGCACCCTCTGCCCAGGGGGGTTGTGGAGTCTCCTTCTCTGGAGACATTTAAAACCCACCTGGACATGTTCCTGTGCGACTGGATCTAGGGGATCCTGCTGTGGCAGGGGGATTGGACTGGTTGATCTTTCAAGGTCCCTTCCAATCCCTAATCATCTCTGATTCATTTTTGCCCCTTCCTTCCCCAATCCTCTCCTTCTATGGTTACAGCTCTCTGTTGCTCCCCTTCTATTGCTCTTTCAGCATCTGGGTGCATCAGGAACGGACCTGAAATTTGCTGAATTCCTCCCAGAATTAGTTCTCTAATAGACATCTCAGTTAAAATTTTTCTCTCGTTCCAGTCAGCATCCAGGTTTTAAAAAAGACGAGCCAGCAACACAGGACAAGCAGTTTGCGAAGCTAAAGCCTCTCCAGCAACGTGCCAGCAGAGGAAGAATTTTAACAGAACCCACAGGAATTTAAACTCCGGGTTTTTTTTCCTTACATTCTTTTTTTTCCCCCCCTCTCTTTTTATCTTATTTTGTGTTTTTGAAAGACAGATTTTCCCTACTGGTGAACTCAAGCAACAGGCAATTTCCGTTCATCTCTTGGGTTCAGCTCTCAGGACTAACGGCCCAGATGCTCGTTCATTGGGTGGTTCTTTTCCCCAGCGAAGTCATGACTCAGTTTTAAGGCTGATCGTAGGTTGATAGGACAGGTAGGAGAAAGGGAGCTGGGGGTCCTGGTGGCCAGCAGATGGCCATGAGCCAGCAATGGGCCCTTGTCACCAAGAAGAACAGGGGGATTGGACTGGATGATCTTCCAATCCCTAATGATTCTATGATTCTATGATCATGGGGTGGATTAAAAGGGGGTGTATAGTAGATGGAGAGAGGTTCTCCTCCCCCTCTACTCTGCTCTGGGGAAACCACATCTGGACTCTTGTGTCCAGCTGTGGGCCCCTCAGTTCTAGAAGAACACAGAGTTGATGGAGAGAGTCCAGCACAGAGCCACAGAGATGATGGAGTGGAGCATCTCTGTGATGAAGAAAGGCTGAGGGAGCCGGGTCTCTTGAGCTTGGAAAAGAGGAGACTGACAGGTGATCCCATGGGTGTTGATAAATATGGAAAGGGCAGGTGTCAGGAGGATGGAGCCAGGCTCTGCTCAGTGTTGTCTAATTGTGCCCGTGTCCCTTCAAATCACAGAATCTCACAGAATCACATAATTACACAGATTCACAGAACATTAGGGATTGGAAGGGACCTCAAAAGATCATCCAGTCCAATCCCCCAGCCACAGCAGGAACACCTAGACCAAGTCACACAGGAACATATCCCGAATGTTCTGTGATTCTGTGATGGGGAAGATTTCCAGCAGTGCTAATACACTTAATTTTGAGATACCCATATCTTAAAAATCAAGCAGCGCTGCAAGACTGACCTGTGCCGCCCAGCCAGTTTCACTGGTTGCTCTGCTGAGGAGCTTTATCCCTCCTGAAAGCAAACTGCTCCCATGCAGCGCCAGGTCAGGGCACCTATGGAGGCTGCTTTCACTTAAATCCCTTAAATGAGAGGAAATGGATGTGTTCCTGTATGACTTGGTCTGGGTGATCCTGCTCTGGCAGGGGGTTGGACTAGATGATGTTGCGAGGTCCCTTCCAATCCCTGATGATTCTATGATTCTATGAAATAAAAATATGCAGTGAAAGATCTTCTAAAAATTTTCTAATACCAACCAGCTCTGCAAAAAACAAGAGACAACTAGACCGGGAAGCAGTCAGAAATCTGCTCTTTATCCCATCCCAGTACCACTAACTGGTGAGAAACTTGGCAGAGAGCCCACTCTCTTATCTTCTAAGTCTAAAATCACATCGCCTTTTTATCCGCCCCCCCACCTCCACCTTAATTCCGCGCTGAGCGTTGTGCACTGAAGGGAAAACACTGCTGTGGATGTGAAGCCGGCAGCAGACTCAGCGGTGTTCGGGGTATTTTATTCCATCCAAATAAGCTTTTCTTCCGAGGTGAAGCGCGCAGCGTAACTTTGCTTAATTGCCCACACGGCTGGGTGGATGCTGACAGATACTGTGGGAATGCTGCCGCTTCACGAGGACGGGTCTGGTCTGCTGCCAGTGGGAGGCAGCTTATTTTTTCCACTGGTGATCATAGCTCTGGCTGGTCGTAGCAACTACCCTACGCGGAGGCGTTGGGAGGTTGGTAAAGGAAGCCCTGCTGTGCTGCCTTAATTGGGATCACTCTTGTAGCGATGGAGTAAAGAAGGTCATAAGTTAAGATAAATGAACTGCTTACTGGAAACTACCAACAGTCTCTCTCTGCATCAAGAGAACAGGCAGGGGAAGCAAACATCACTGCTCTCCTCTTTCTTTCGAGCTCCTCCTTCCGTAATTGCAGCTGCCTGGCCGTGCACTGCTCTCCTCCAGCCTAGCAAGCATTGCTAGAAATGAGACTGAGGAAAGGAGACTGAGGGGTGACCTCATTAATGCCTATAAATATGTGAAGGGTGGGTGTCAGGAGGATGGAGCCAGGCTC
>JAOXOE010030558.1:0-12941 GCA_028565055.1 Phoeniculus purpureus
GGAGGTTCCACATCAATGTGAGAAGGACCTTCTTGGCAGTGAGGGTGCCAGAGCCCTGGCAGGGGCTGCCCAGGGGCATTGTGGAGTCTCCTTCTCTGGGGATGTTTAAAACCTTCCTGGCCATGTTCCTGTGCGACTGGCTCTAGGGGATCCTGCTGTGTCAGGGGGATGGGACTGGGTGATCTGTCGGGGTCCCTTCCAATCCTTAATGTTCTGTGACTCTGTGATTTAATGGAGCAATGTGATGCTGCCAGAGTCCCTGGGAGTGCTGCTTTCACGGCTTGTTGCTGAGAGGATTTAATCCCTTCCCAGACTGAAGGGTTAGGACTAGTTTTTCTTCTCTCCTCCGAGGGTTTGTTCCGTGCAGGCCGATTCAGCGTGTGGTGGGTCTCAAAGGGAAGGTCTGTGCAGCACAACCTTGGCCAGGTTGGAGGCTTTTGCAGACTGAGGTTTCTTTAAAAAAGCAACCAAGCCAAACAGCCACAGAGCAGCGCCAAGAGCTGCCCTCTGACCCTGTGTGTTTTCTCTCCTCTGTTCAGTGCTAACCTCGCTCCCTGCCCTGGCGGTGCCCCCCGCGCCCCCCACCAAAGCCATATCCTCCACTGTGGTCAACGGGCTGGAGGTGACGGAGCAGCGGAGCTGGCTGTACCTGGAGGAGATGGTCAACTCGTTGCTCAACACTGCCCAGCAGCTGAAGACTCTCATCGAACAGGCCAAGCAGGCCAGCTCCTCCTTCCGCGAGGCTGCGGTCACACAAGCCAAAATCCAAGCTCATGTGGAGAGGAAAGAGGTAAGTGATGGAGGAGGAGGAGGGGAGGTGACTCAGCCCAGGGCATGTTTTTGGCTGGGACAGTGAACAGAGAGAGACAGAAGCCGCTCGCTGCTTGTGGCTGGCTGTGCCAGCGGTGCCCCTTAGAACTGGTTTCTCTTGTCTTGCAGTTAGCACTGCCAAGAGAAACCCTTTCCCGGTCGGTGGCATCGCGGGCAGGGGGCAGAGTGCTCAGCGATTCCAGGGATGGGGGCAGCAGGCAGTGACACAGAGCGTTTGGTGTGAGAGCCCTTTGCTCTGCTGTCGGCCGCCCAGCAGTTTATGGGATGTAGGCACTGAGCACTGCCGCGGGACAGACGGGCAGCGTTCAGCAGTGCGGGGGCTGCTGGATGCCCTCTGAGCAGGGGTGTCAGGGAGGCTCTAGATGGCCTGAAGAGGCAGAGGGGTAAAGAGATCAGCAGGCTGTGGGGTTTTGAGGGGAACTATCCTGTACAGCTGAGAGTGTCTGCTGAGCCCTGTGCGCGCAAAGCTGATCTCACAGGAGCCTTGCGGTGCAGCTGCAAGGCCTTGCCTTGTGCCCAGTGGCTGTTCTTTCCTCTCTCAGGGCTCCTCTGCCAGCACTGCACTGTTCTCCCGCTCTTCCTCTCTCAGCAGCTGCGTGATAGGGACCCTGGGGTCTTCTCCCCCCAGCTCATGCGTGCGCCCCAGATCTGACTCCAGACCCCACTGAATGCTTTCTCCTCCTCTCGCCCCAGACCCAGAGCTGCTGCTGTAGACTTGAGGGAGAGAGGAGGGGGTCAGTGTCCCGTGAAGTGGTGGTGATGTCACTGGCAGATGCAGTCCCTTCCCACACCCCATCCCAGTCCCTGCGGTGCTGTCGGCCTTACTGCTCGCAGCAGCTCTCCGCCGCATCTGTAGGCGTGAGTGTGCCACAGGAGACCTTGAAGAAATGTGTGTGGGAAAACACTGCTGGGATCTGAGCGCCCCTGACAGTCCTTGCAGCATCTTTGATGGCCTTTGCCACGTTGTCTCTGCTAAACTCTCCGTACGCTGCGTCCCTGGTGTGCCGGTGGGCGATACCTGGAGAGGCTGAGTCCTTCCTGCTGCATCCCAGGCAGAACAGGGCCTTGTGCTGTCATCCCAGTGTGGAGCTTTGGGGTACTGGAACACTGGAAGCTTTGACACAATTTAATGCTGAACATCTGACTTCTACTTTGCTTTCTGCTCGTTTCCTGGTTCTCCCTGTCCTTGCAGTGCTTTGTGGGATGGTCGAGTCCCTGCCCCTCACCCTCTGATCCCAACCCAGCTCACCCCAGCGTGCTTCTAGTTTCTTCTTGCCCCGGGATGGGACAGAGATCGCTCCTGTGGGTTGATTCAAGTGCTGGCTTTATGAGGCGAGGATCAGCAGGTGCTTCTTTGCGGAGGAAGCCCCTTTCCCAGTAACCACTGACTGCCCCGTGACACAGCTCGCGAGCTCACCCTGGGTGTTGTGCAGTTGGGGACCTCAGCACTCCCCTGTGTTGATGTGACCTGTGCTGCTGGTCATTTCCTATCCAAATAATTCTCTGCAGAGCTGGTGCTGTGTTCTGGAGCCGCCCGGCCGGCCGACAGCAGGTGGCTGTTCCTGAATTCCTTCCAGCAGGTTCCGGGGTCCTGGGCACTGCACTGGCGTTGGAAGCGATCACAATACATGTCAAATCACGAGCTGACTGCTTTTGTGTTGGCCAGAGGTGCTTTCCTGTCACCCTCAGTGTTCCCTGGCTGTTGATTTTCGCTGGAGCAGTTTAATAGAGGAAGGAGCAGGTGCTTCGTCACCACTTTGCGTTCGTTACACGGACAGACCTTCCCGGGGCTCCCAGCCTGGGGAGCCTTCCCCCCACCTCCTCTGTTCACGGTGTGTTCCTAGGTTCTGTGGCCCTGCTCAAGCAGGGGCTGGGGTTGGACTTGATGACCTCTGGAGGTCCCTTCCAACCTCTAATTATCTGGCTGTGTAGGTACGAGACACAGAAGGCTGGGCCACGGAGCAGAGGCTCTTGAGCAGATTAAATGGTAACAGAGCTGTCAACTCAGCTCTCCCTGGAAGAGTGACTTCACAGTGGGATTAAAGAAATCCCTCGGGAGCAGGCTGCTTCCCCGCTGGACGCACAAACTTCATTGCCAGGACCTCAGATGATCCGTCCCTCCCGTTTGCACGGCGGTGCTGGGCTGTTCCCCCAGCTCCGTGTCCTGGCCCTTGAGGATGCTGAGTCCGAGCGCTGATTTACTGAGCTCTGGAGGTCACTGACTCTCACAGCTGAGCGCTGAGCTGTGCAGGGTTGGCTCCGCTCTGTGCTGAGACCCCAGGTGTTGGTGCTGCCTCTGCGCTCCTGTTCTGAGAGCAGCCACTGCCCCTTGTTCTGGTCACGCTCGCCAGCGATGCTCTCCAGGACCACCCAAAGGACCCTTGGAAATTCGTTAGTCCCCCCTGTTGATACCGTTTTGAAGGGGGAAAGGCAGCATCGGAGGGGAAGAGGGACTCTGGGGTGCCAGAGCCCTGGCAGGGGCTGCCCAGGGGGGTTGTGGAGTCTCCTTCTCTGGAGATGTTTCAGCCTCCCCCTGGCCATGTTCCTGTGTGACTGGATCTAGGGGATCCTGCTGTGGCAGGGGGATGGGACTGGATGATGTGTCGAGATCCCTTCCAACCCCTAACGCTCTGAGGTTCTGTGCGAGATCCGTGGCTGTGAGCTTTGTGCTGTTGGAGCAGGTGGGAGTCACTGGTGGGGCTGGGCTCAGCCTGTGTTGCCGTGGGGATTTTCATTTAGGGACAGACGTCTAGGAAGAGAGGGAGTGGGGCTGCACAGGCTCAGCATCCGGGCAGTTAGACAGCAGGATGGCCCCGCAGGAGCGGATTATGGAGCCGGGGCTCTGCACTCTGGCTGGGCAATTTTTCTGAGTGTGTGCTAAGCCATCAATTATGTCTGATAAATTTTGGGAGGGGGGGCACACCCGGACTCCCCAAACACTCTGCCAGGAGGTGTTGCTGGAAGGTAATAAAGATGCCCAGGAAAGGTGCCGAAGCAGCTTTGTTCTGGTTAAATGTCAGCGAAGGGGTTTGGAAACGGGACAGGTGTTCCCATGGAAAATGGGGACTCTTAACGCCGCGATGCCCCCCAGCCCCATGGAAACTGAGGTGGCCGATTAAATCAGCTGACAGCTGGAGCCTTGGAATTCCCTTTTTAGAAGGATTAAACCAACTCAGGGCTGTAGAGTAGGAAATGAAGCTAAAAGGGTCGGGCATTTAAGAAATGTCACTCAGGTCTGCAAGTAACAGTGAGTGGACCCCAAAGAGAGAGAGCAGTGGGGAACTGGAGGTTGCAGGCTTTCTGGAGCTGGTTATGTGAGAGTTCTGCATGCGCCTGGCTGGAGCTTCTCTTACCACACCTTTTCCTTCTCCGTAGTCTCTGCAGGGCTGGAACTCTGGGCAGAGCACAGCAGAAAAGGAGGCAGAAAGGGGTTAAACGTGAGGTTTCTGTCCCAGGTTTTTGGGGCTGTGAGCAGAGGTGGAGGAGCTGCTGTAGCTCAGACAAGGATCCCACAGTGATCTCCCTGGTGAGTGGGATGGGCCACCCTGCAGAGGGGGCAGCAGAGTCTGGTGCTGGGAAGGGCTTTAGCTCTGGAGCTGCAGCACTTTCTCAGAACTGGAGCTGGATGTGCTCAGCCCTGGCTCTGGGGACGGCACCAGCAGGGATGGTGTGTGCAGTTTCCCTGCTGGATCAGTTCCCAGCTCACTGCGTCCCGTGACACCTCTGGTTCCACCCTCTGCCCTTGGAGGATGTTCTGAGGCGTTAGGCTGGTTCCTTAGGCCAGGCCTCTCAGCGTGGGGCATTTGTCTTTCACCCCTCTGTGGAAAGGGGAAGCTCCTGTGAACCTTCCCTGAAGAATCCACAGCTCTGCCTGGATGTGGGGTGCAGAGGGCAGAGGCTGCGGCACACGGTGCCGAGTACCAGCTTGCCCAGCTTCCCCACGGCCGGTGCTCACCAGCATTAACACCTCTCTGGAGAGTCAAGGGCATTTTCTTCCCGAGCTGCAGCAGGGCAGAGGCCACACCTTGAACTTGCCAGCCTATTCCCTGTCCTCACAAGAGAGCCGATAGCTGGGGCGCAGCTTGGATTTTCCAGGTGGTCATTTGGAACTTCCCATGGAGGTGGTGCGGAGCACTGAGTGTGTGTCCTGGCTGCCTCGCTAGCCCGGTCTGGCCTACGTGTCTGGTCGTGGCAGAAGCCAGTCACACCCCTGCATTCTCAGCAAGAGGTTTCCCACTGCCTCCTCTGTCTCCTGGGAGGTTGTGTTTGATTTTGTGTCGTGGTAATAGGGAGCTTCTGGAGGTTGTGATTTCACGGGAGAGTAAATCCAGCGGCAGCAGGCTGTGGAGACTCTTGTAGATGAAGCCCTTAATCTCCTCATCACTGGATAAAAGCTGCTTTGTCTGAAGGTGGGAGCTCGGCTGGTCTCGTTGTCTTTAACTGTTCCAAATCAGTCCCAGTCAGGGTCAGCACGTCCTCACAGCGGGGTCAGCTCTGAGTTTCTTTGCGTTAGGGCTCCTGGCTCCCAGCTCCCAGCTGAGCCTGGCAAGACAGTGGGAGGAGCAGCTCCTGGCTGGGCTGGGACTGGTTGGAAGTGGCTGTGCAGCACAGCTGAAGGTACTTTAGAGGTCACCTCCAGAGATCGGCTTCATCCAGCCGTGTCTGAGAGCCTCGAGTGAAAACAGGAGTAAGGGCTGAGGCTGTTTCTGAATCACAGAATCATCCTGGCTGGAAAGGCCCTCCAGGATCAGCAAGCCCAGCCCTCAGCCCAACAGCTCCCTAACCCCCAGAGCAGGGCCTCAGGTGCTCTGGCGACTTGGTTTTTAAACCCCTCCACGGCTGGGGACTCCACCACCTCCCCAGGCAGCCCATTGCAGTGCCCAACCCCTCTCTCAGCAAAGAACTTCTTCTCAGACCCAATCTAAACCTCCCCTGATGTGACTTGAGGTTGTTTCCCCTCATCCTTTCATTAGGAATTTGGGAGAACTAGCACCAGCCTTGCTCCAGCCTCCTTTGAGGGAGCTGTAGAGAGCAATGAGGTCTCCTCTCAGACTCCTCTCCTCTAGACTCAATAACCCCAGTTTCCTCAGCTGCTCTCCACAGGACCTGTTCTTCAGCCCTCTCCCCAGCCTCGTTGCTCTTCTGTGGCCCCACTCCAGCCCCTCAGTGTCCTTCTGATCCTGTGGCACCCAGCTCTGGCCCCAGTACTCCAGGTGGGGTCTCACCAGTGAGGTGTTGGGTTCGTGTTGTTGGGTTTTTCCCTTCTGTGGGGCTGTGCTGTCCCTCCTGATTCTCCTGTCAGTGGATCAGGACCACGGTGCTTGACCCCACCTTTGGTCCAAGGGGGTGACACTCAGCCCTGTTACCTTGGCGTTTCCCTGGTGTTCCCTTTGCTCACTCGTGAGGCTCTTGGTGAGGTGGGGTGCAGCCAGCAGTTTGAGGCAGGAGCGCTGGGCTGGCAGGAGCAGGCGGCCTGCTCAGGCCGTGGGTTGATGACTGGTTTCCCTTGCAGCAGTATCAGAACCAGCTGTTTCAACCAACGGATGACGTGGATGGGAAAACTGGAATCATCATCAAGGTGAGCAGGGTGTCTCCCGTCTTTTAGGGGGAGCCTTGGGGTCTTTGTTGCACTGGAAGGTGCAGTTTGAGATCTGTCACAGGTTGTTCCGTACGTGGTCCTGCCCCTGGCAGAGCCCAGAGCCTTCCTGAGCAGGACTGTGCTCAGTTCCAGCAGTGCGTCCCCTTCCCAGCGCCCTCCAGCTCATCCCAGTGCCCCACCATTGTCCAGCTGGGTTAGTTGGTCTCATTGGCCTTTCACAGCTCTGTGGATGATTGTCACTGGGGTGTCACTGGGGTTCCTCTGGTCCTGTGAGTTGGTTTTCAGCCCAGCCTGCTCCCTCTGGCCAAGCTTGTTCGGGACCCCTGGTTCAAGCTGAAGGATGCTCAGGTACAGGCCCCGAGTCTGGCCAACAGATCCCCAGACCATCCAGGTCCTGACCAGCCTGGTGCCAGTATCCCTCTGGGACAGGCTTGGCAAGTCCCAGGGAGCTGCTCTGAGCCCCAGTTTCGGCGGCCTGGCCCCCCCAGCGCAGCTACAGTTCAGTGGCGGCCCTGTTACTCGTAGGTGCCTGTGTTAGACGTGAGCTGATGCTGTGAAGCACTTGCTGTTACGCCGGGCTCCGGGGCTCCAGGAGCAGGAGCTGGTGGGACTGCAGCTGCCTGCATGCTTTCACAGCCCAGAGACGCTTGGGCTCTGAAGTGCTAACGATGTGCCAGCTATTACCCAGCTGGGAGGGGGGCTTTGTGAAGTGCCTGTTGTGTGGGTGCCCTCTCCCTCTCACCCTGTGGGTTTTGTTAATTGGTGCCACTGATGTGAGATCAAAGCACCAGACACCAAACACATCCTTTAAGAGCCAGCTGTGATTTTCCAGCCATGTGTCCTGTCCCGCCTTTGCGTTCAAGTGCTGCTCCTGTTGGGGCCTCTCAGCGTTCCCCTGCCATCGGTGGACGCTGCAGACAGGCAGAGGGACAGGCCTGACCAGCCCAGGGCAGCTGAACAGCCCAGGGGCGCTGAACCCTTCTCCTCCCTAGAACCAGGGGAAGATTAAACCCAAGAGTGCCATCGCTGTTCCTGCTCATGCAGGAAACAAACCCACCAGCCACGTCTGCCCAGGAAACTTGGGGCTGGGCTGTCAGTAGCCTCTGCAGGCAGTGATCTGGCTGTGGCTGACGGGTACCTGACCTGCCTGGGTTGGGCTGCTGTCTGCCCTGAGGACACGTTTCTGTGCCCACCCAGGTCTCCCCCATGGTTTGAAGGGTTTCTTGCCCTCCAGAAAGGGCAGTGGAGGTGGATTCTCCTCCCCTTGGAACCTCAGTAACATGGCGAGGAGAGCAGATCTCCGAGGAGTGTCCAGGAACCGACTGTGTTTGTGTGTTGGGGCTACTGGGAGACAGGGGCTGTGCCTGTACAAAGCTGTACTGGTCCCTTTGCTGTCTTTTCACAGCAGTCCTGCGTCAACTGCGGCCGGGAGGCGACCAACGAGTGCACAGGCTGCCACAAAGTCAACTACTGCTCCACTTTCTGCCAGCGGAAGGTATCAGCGTGTTCGTGAGTTGCAGGTTCCGTTGTCTGGAGGGGACTGCGTGACCCTGGGGAGGGCCAGGTGTGTCTGCCCGCTGCCAGAGGGGCGCAGGCACAGTGGAAGGAGCGCTGTGTCCTACGGGCAGCCAGAGCCCTGCCGGCTGATCCCCAAGCAAGGCTGCAGCATCTGTGGCTGGGGAAGGTCCCATGAGTTAGTCTCACACTCCTTCTCAGAGGGGATCTGAAAACCAGAGAGATGCCCGAAATGAGGGCACAGACACCATGCTGTGGGGACAAGTTAGCCGGGAGAACTTGTACAGCCCTTCCCTGCTGCTTCGTGGGCAGGTGGCCGCACCCCAGTCCCTGTGCTGCTGCTCTGTCACTGAGGACACTCTGCTCTTGTTCTCTGCCTAGTTTGTGGTGCTGCAGATGACTCAGTGGGATGAGCTGTCAGGTTTTGAACTTGGAGGACAGGAAGAGGAACGAGAACAGCAGAGGAAGCTGCTGTACTTTGTGCTTTGCACAGATTCCTCACAAAGCCTCTGCCCAGCTCTGCTCTAGGGAAAGGATGATCCAGGGATGGGTCTGTGGGCTGCCCCGGCTCCTGGGTCCACTGGAGCTGGGTGTCCCGTGCAGCTCAAGAGTTTTGACTGTTTCCTTTGCCTGTAACAAAGTGTGTTGGTGGCCAGGATCCCTGTCTGCATACCGATGGTGAAAACACCCCACAGGGACCCCTCACGGTCCTTGAGGTCCCCCTGTGTGTGATGTGGGGTCTGAGCTGTGTTAGTTCACACCAGAGGCTGCAGTCAGGGAGGGGTCGAGCTCCTCTCCTTTGCTGTTGCCAGCCTGCAGCCAGCTGCCAGGAGAGGGTTCGGCTCTGACTCTGCTTCAGGAGATGTTCCAGGACTGGGCTGGCACTGCTGGCCTGGGTTGGGTTTGGGGCAAGGAGCTTGTGTCTGCCCGATGCTGACCCGGCGCGTGGTTCCTGTTCTGGGGTCGCTCCAGGCTGTGCTTCTGTGGGCCGGCTCGCGCCTTCCCAGGGCCCTTTCTTTTCTCTTCACAGCCTTTCCCTCTGCTCTCCCCTCGCAGGACTGGAAGGACCACCAGCACGTCTGCGGCCAGTCGGCCACGGTGACAGTGCAGGCCGGCGAGGTGCACGTCACGGACAATGTGATAGAGAAGGTCACGGTGTGAGCCCTCCTCCCTCGCCCCGCTCCCACAGCCCGCGCTGCGGCCGCTGGATCGGCACCCCGGCGGGAACGGTCTGTACAGCCGCTACCGGTCTCCTCGGAGTGAACTCATTCTTCAGAGACTTTTTGATACCGGGGTGGCATTTTCCTACTCCTGATCCTCTTCTGAAACTTTGACTAACACAGAGCCTGCAAAAACCTCCCCAGCGGCAGCCTGGAGCTGGGAGCTTTGACTTGGCCAGGCTGGAACCTTCACCACGTGGATTAACAGCAAATCTCATCGTCTCGCTTGAGATGGAGCTGACGCAGGTGCTGTGTGAGATTTGCTGCTGCTCCCCTCTCCCCAGCCTCCCCTACCTCTTGTTTGCCAGAGAAATGAACTTCAGTCGGTTTATTTAATTGCCCTGACAGAGTCAGAGCACCTTCCTAGTCTGCCCGTGGGTTCCCAGTTTGCCCTTGGAAGGACTGTTTTGGTTTCCTGTGTTCCCTCTGTGCTGGGCAAACTGGAACACAGTGGAGTCTCTGCACTTGGGATGAAGTGAGAGATCCCACGCTCAATAAAATGTGGCAAAAGTGTGAGCGTGCCCCACAGCCCGGTTACTGCCACGGGGGCTCCTCAAGGTGCTGACGGCTCCTGGTGCTGGGAGCTCGTGCAGCCGCGGTGGTCACGCGCGTGTGTCTCTGCTCCCCGTCTCTGGAGGAGCCCGGCAGGTTGTGTTTGTGCAGCAGGTCTGTCTGTCCAGAACCAGATCTGCTCCGAGCCCGTGTGAGAGCGTGTGACGGGAGCATGGTGCTTGTGGAGGCCCTAATGAAAGTGGGGGTGAGCCCTGGGGAGCAGATCACTTGGGTCACTGTCACAGAATCATTATTAATGCTCTGCTCTCAGGGTTTAGGCTGATGAGGTGACTGAGGATTGATGCCCGAGGCAGGAGGAGTCTCAGCAGCCCCACACCTCTGCTCGGGTTTAGTTTTCAGCCTCAGGCGTTGGTAGCTGCAAGGGGTTACTGGTCCTGTCTGTTCCTGGGTGCCTCTGCACTGGTGGTTGAGCAGGATTGTTGCTCAGTTTATGCTCCAGGGCGGGTCATGGCTGAATAGCAGAGCGACCCCATCCAGCACGGTAAGCGCTGTGAGAAGGAGGCGGTTCTGTCCACAGCTATGGGAAGGTATCGTGATGGAAAAGCCGTCAGTCTCACACGGGTTCCCATCCCTTCCGTGGATGCTAAAGGTCTGGTTACGTTACCCTCCTGCGCTCCAAGGAGCGGGAGGCTGGTTTATCGTCTCCTGGGGCATGGCTGCCAGCTGGGCTCTCTCTCAAGTTGCTGGTGTTTGCCCTCGGGTTCCCAGTTTGCCCTTGGAAGGACTGTTCTGGTTTCCTGCGTTCCCTGTGTGCTGGGCAAATTGGAGCACAGTGGAGTCTCTGCACTTGGAGTGAAGTGAGAGATCCCACGCTCAGTAAAATGGTCTCGAGCAGCTTGGCAGCTGCTGCCTGGGGGCAGACAGATGTGTCGGGGAGGGCAGCCAGGTTCGGGTGTCGCTGGCCTGGCTTTTGACTGGGTGGGTAAGTGTTTGCTCCCGAGGCAGAGCTCAGCAGGGAGCAGGGCCGGCAGTGCTGGTGGAGGACCCCCGACCCCCACCCCCCAGGGGTGAGGAATTGGCTTTTGAGGGGGAAGGCAGCAGGTGCCGGCCACCTCCGACAGAACCTGCTCTCCGATGGGAATCCCAGCACGAACCGCACGGGATGGGAGCAGAAAGTCCCTGGGCAGGACTCCTGGGAGGCTCATCAGACAGTCCTTGGATTTCCGTAGCAGAATGCTGGCTCGCGGCTCCCGGAGCAACACTTGGCCACAGAACGGAGCCTTCTCAGGCGTTAAGCAGTGAGTCTTGGTTTCTGGGGCCTAACGACAGCCAGTTAATTGAGCAGATGATCTTCCTCACCCCCCCAGCTGATTTACGGGGTTTCTTACCCGTGCCTGTGCCCGTCAGGGCTCTGACTGAACAATCGGCGGCTCAGCGTGGCTGAGCCTTAGCTATGGGATGAATTTGGGCTTCACTGCACCTTTTAAGGTGAAAAACACCTCGGAAGAGAAGAGGGGGGGAGCAGCTTTCCGAAATGAAAAGCTGGGGGTATGATTCATCTGGAATTAGAGCTCCCAGGGGACTTCCCATCAGAGCCCTCGGAGCTGGGACAAACTGCAGGACTCAAAGCTGCGCAGTAATCACAGTGGGACGTTAATGTTTATTTGCTGACGACAGCTTGACCGAGCAGTTGTTGTTCTCGGGCAGAGAACAGCTTCGGCCCTCCCTGCGGCACCGCGCTGCTTCGGCTCCTAAGCCAGCAAATTACCCCTCGGGAAGCGGCAGCCGCGATCCAAAGCCGCTGCTTTGTGCACTAATCCTGTTCTCCCCTCCTCAGGCTCAGGGAACAGCGGCGGCCGCTCCCTCCGGCTGCCCATCGTGCGCTAGGTCTGCGCCCAGCTGGAGCCACGGAGCAGCGCTTGCTGGCGGGCGCCCAGTGTGGGTAAGGGATTCCAGAGAGCTCCCAGTCACCCCTGTGGGGCACACAGGAGGGTCCAGCTCGGCAGCCCCGTGTCCTCGCACAGGGACCTCTCGGCCCTATGGTCTGGGGTGGGTGCTCTTGGGAGGAGCCAAATGTCCCTCTGTTAAACATGAGGGAAGTCAGTTGGGAATTAAAACTATGAAGGGGAAGGTGGGGACGAGGGGAATTTACGTTGCTTAGTGACAGCCAAGAGGAGCCCACAGTGGCCCAAGCACTGCCATAGAAAGCAGGAGCTGTTCTCAGATCCTTCCTGGCTGTCCTGTGCCATCTCTTGCTGGCCACATCCAGCCCCAGCTGTTACGCAGTGGCTGTGCTGGCCGTTTCCGAGTGGAACCTGCTGGTACTCACCCGGAACTCCTGATGACAGCAAACTGGGAACCAGCATCCTCTGGCTGCCATCGTTCCTTCCTCCCTCCTCCCCGGCAGAGACAGTGAACTAGCCCAAACCCAGCCAGGTGGTTCCTTCTCCCCGCTGGCGCTCGGCTGGGCTCAGCAGAAGAGGTGCAGGACTCTGCGGAAGTAGTTCCTGAACTCGGCGTTGAAGACGGTGTAAATGATGGGGTTGAGGGCGCTGTTGACGTAGCCCAGCCAGGTGACGGTGCTGGTGACTTGGGACGGGATGGCGCAGGTCTTGCAGAGAGCCCGGGTGATGTGCACCGCGAAGAAAGGGGTCCAGCAGAAGAGGAAAGCACCTGCCAGCGGGACATGAGCGAGACGGTGAGGGGAGTGTTGGAAGAGTTGGTTGAACAGAGACGGCTGGGCCGGACGAGCCGGGAGGGGGCCAGGGAGAAGCAGCAGACGGGCTGACCCGGAGAGCTGGACTTGGCGCCCAGACAGAACGTTTGGGGCATCTTTCTTGTCCCAGCTACTGCTGGAGAGTCCTGAGGTGTCTATCGGTTTGGATTTGATTTGAGGTACCGGGAGTTCACCTTGAAGGAAGGGTTGGATGCCAAACCCTGGACGTGATGCCCTGTGTCCGGCTCAAGGGGTCACCAGGACGTTCACTGGAAGAGCAGCCTCTCGGCGAGAGACAGGTACAGCAGCGCTGGGCACCACCAGGCTGTTCCCAGGAACCAGGGGAGGGTGGGTGTGGGCTCACAGGACCAGAGGCGCGGCCCTGGGGATGGGACAGGAGGGAGCTGGCTCTTCCATTGCCTTCCTCCTCAGCAAGGAGAAGGAGACGTGTGGGTTCTCAGTCCCTGCGCGGCTGCCGGTTGGCAAAGCACTACCGCGTTCACGCCACTTCTGCCAGGCTGGGTCCTGCTGCAGGGCACCGTGGCCG
>JAOXOE010030559.1:0-12939 GCA_028565055.1 Phoeniculus purpureus
GGACCTCCAGGGTCATCGAGTCCAACCTTTGTCCTAGTATCTAACTGCTAGACCAGATCCCTAAGCGTCGCGTCCACCTGTATTGGTAGTTTTTAACAGCAAACATGCATGTTCTAAAGCAAAACCACACTGAGTAATTCTAATAGTCAGTCTTCCCTTCATCCCACTCTGTAGCCACAACATAAACGAGAATATCTTGCATGGGGCTATCTGTAAATAACAGTGAGGTTTGCTACCAAGAGCCAAGTACTACCTATACAATGACAATACAAAGGAACCAAGCCAAGAAAACAGATTTGTGGGAATGCTGCTGATGAAAAGCAAGTCCTGTACTTTCCAGAGCAGTCAGCACGTACTTTCTTTTTTCTTTAAAGCAAAAGGAATTCAAAGAAAAGTGTTAAGATCTGGTTAAGAAATATAAGCTGACAGCAAATTATGGACCAGGTTTAATTAGGGTACCTATGACAACTCAAACCGTACACAGGAAAAAAGCAAAGAGACGAGATGTGAGATACCCATTAGCGTAACTATTTTCTTGAGAAAGTGGTCTGACCTGATGAAAATCCTGACTCCATTAATGCTGAAGGGAGTTTTGGCACCAGCTTAAGTGGAGCCAGGATTTCATGAACTGTGTGTTCATTTACACCTGTTTACATCATCTGCTTTTCATGTCTTTGAGCATTTTGGAATCTGGACTCCTGTGCAGAAGGAGAGTAGGCTGGAGAAAATATTTGGCTGGAATTCAGGAGACAAAGGTTCACTTTCTGTCACAGGCTTTCTGAGAAAACCTGAATAAGTCACCACCACCTTCTCTTGTGTCCAGGTTCCTTCTCAGAAAAATTCAGGTGATGATACTAAACTCTTTCCTGAGGTCCCCTGAGATTGAAAGACAGAAAGTGCTACAGCTAGGTGCATTTTTTTATTTTATCACTAAATTCCAACGCTGGTGTGACATCCCCGAAGGCAAAAGATGAAAAATGGAACTGGGAATTTTAGAACCTTCTTTTGCTTAATGAGAAAGCGTAAACAGGAAAAACTAGCTTTTAAATCCGTAATACTGGCAGCTACGAGAACAGTCACAGCTAAGCACGGGGCTGTTAAGGAAACAGCCAAGGAACAGAAGCGAAAGTCCGTAAGACAACCCACAAGCTTATTTAGGAAAAGCCATAACAGTGAACTCTCTGCTTCCAGGTAATTCTTTAGTACAGGAGGTCCTGTTCCACCCTGGAAATGTCACTAATGCTGTATTTCATGACTTTCCAACACTGAGCAAGACGACAGCCTTTCTCTAATCGCTAACAGCTTGAACTTAGTCCAGCAGTTGTAATTCTTTTGGTCCACAGCCTGCAGAATGGCTGCAAACTATCTGGCCTTTCAATTTAGCTTCAATCTCGCAACGAAATCTGTGTGAAAGGTTCCCTGTGGCTACGACTTCCACCCACTTCAGCAGAAGGTCATGATTATGGTTTTAGGGACAATAAAAGGGTTTAGCAAATTTTAGATGAATTCTTTTTCCCCCCCCTGTTCATTACTTGACTTTTATGAGCTTTATCCAAGATAAAATCCGTGATCCATAAAGAAGCCAAGCAACAACAATCACAGTCAAACAGTTTTAAGTCAACCTAGTGAACTACTCAGCTTCAGTTCACAACTACAGGATGAAGCTTGGGGGGTGTTGATCACAGAAGTTACCTCAAACACCAGATTAAAACACCCATGGGAGCTTTAAGATCATACAACAGATTAATGAAGTTAATGCAATTAGTTCCAAACATGCAGGCACATTTAGCCCTCAGGAGGAGACAGAGATTTATATCTGGTCAAAGAGTATTTATCAAATGAGCTAACACAAATTGTCACTTTGCAAATTGGACACTGCTAGTAAATCTAACAAGTCCTACTGCAGGTACACCAGCAGCTTTACAGAATATTGTTGAAGGACCATTGTGTCTGCAAGTCTGGTTTTTTTAGTGAAGGGGAATAATTTGGGGGAACAGCTGTTCTATCAGAACTGTCTGAACACCTCCTATTAGTTTCTTGTGAGGCAATAGACAGCCAAAAAATAGCTGAGAAACAGTGTGTAAAGCACAAGATAAAACACAGACGGTTGAAATTTGTTTTCTATTACTTGAAACTGGGTCCCCAAAATAGATCTGACAGAACACAGGGAACAGTTTCAAGCTTCAACAAGGTAGGTTTAGACAGGACATCAGGACAATGTCCTTCACGGAGAGGGTGGTCAGGCGCTGGGATGGGCTGCCCAGGGTGGTGGTTAAGTCCCCATCCTGGATGAGTTTAAAAGACACTTAGATGTAGTGTTGGGGGATGTGGTTTAGGGGTGACTTTGTAGAGTGGGGTTGGTGGTTGGACTCGACGATGCCAAGGGTCTTTTCCAACCTGAATGATTCTGTGATTTCCAGTGTACTGACAAACTAGTTAGGAGAACCACTAAAGAGCCCTCACCAGTGCTGTTCCTCTTTTATGAACAGATGGAATGCTTCAAAAGCCAGACACTGCAAACCATGAAGATGAGTTTGCAGAGCTGCAATCAGCTGTAAATAACATTTTGCATGAAAAACGATGTTTAATATCTTTGAGACAGACTTCATAATACTAGAAACTTAAAAGAGTCTCTTAAATCACTAAGCCTGGATCTCAGCTTAGAAGAAAGTACCTGACATTGCTTGAAACTTCAGAAGGAGAGAGTCAACAGCCTGCTTAGCCAAATACTGAACACATGAAAAACCCCAGAAAACATGAAGCAGTTCAGCAAGGCAAAGGTAAAAAGAAAAGCTTAATACTTGACCTAAATACAACCACAAAGGGCTCATATTTACCTATACAGAAGATGTAGTTAAAACAGCATGAGGTGGAAGAATTCTGTACTTTGAAATGTCTTCTCTATTCTACGATGATATTAGAATCAACTGACAAGAAGAAAATTGTCTTGGCAAGGAATCAGGAGCTGGAGTTGATTCATGTGCACCTATACTTACACATAGGTACGTATATATATGAATATATATATGAATATATATACATAGGCTTTAAAAAAACCTGTTAGAATGTTCCTACCTCTTCATGTCCAGTCTAATATTTCAAGCTGGGATAAATTAAACTGACTCAGAAAATGATAATGAGAGAAAATATATTATTATATAATAACTTTGTCATGTTTAAGAGTATCTGCTGTTCTACAGGTAATGACAAGTGAGTGCTTGAAATAATATTTCAGCTTTAGTAATGGCTGTATCTGAAAGCTGTAGGTTTTGCAAATGTTATTTCACTGCAGCATCATAATGACCTCAAAGTAGGTGAGAAGCTTTGCACCAGAACGACTGGATTATCGAAAGGACACACGTGAGAACTTCACAGTATCAAGAACCTAATAAGAAATGTTTTGTTTTCAAATATCTCTGTTCCTCCTGTGAATACAAACCCTGTTCTTTCTGCAGCGTTGGCATCAGCAGGATTTACTGCATTTACACTGGTTAGACTGTGCGTGATCAAGTTTCTGTTGTTTCTCTGCTGCTATTTTCCTTCTTAGGGGGAGACAAAGAAATCAGTGGCTCTTAATTTAATAAATAACACCCAGTAGAATCCAAGCTGTGAATTTCTGCACACGTATTTGCTTACTACTGCTTGCTACCCATCATATTTTCAGCACAGAGGAACACGTTTTTAAGACAGAAGCTTTGGCTTTATAATACTGCTTGCTACACTCTGCTCTATGTCAGTCACATCTCCTTTTTCTGGATCAAGACACTCCAGACTGCTGCCTCTTCATTTTTACATTTTGTTTTGTTGCAGTTGGCTCACTGTGACTGCCTTCAAGTTGTACTGTTGGATCGTGTTTTCCATGCCTCAGCCCGAGACACGATTCATGTGGTCCAGAACATGGGAGGAAAGGAAGCAAAATGACAGAGGGAGAAGCAGAAAAGGACGCTAAAATAGCAAATCAGAGAAGACCAAACCAGTTGAAGGACTTTCAGATGAAGCCTTGCATTTTTATCTCCCTGTTGAAAAGGAAGGAACAAATTATACCTTTAAACTGAACAACGGTGCTGAGGGCTTTTCCCAGTGATGTTAATAACCTAATTTCTCTCAATTTCATTCAAATCAATAGATTTGAATATCACAGCTAATGCTGCTGATGTTCAGTGTTACGTGGCTCTCAGAACTCAGATGCTCAGGTTTTTTTCTGAAACTTGGGCTTTGTTCTATGTGTCTTGACACTTCATATTCAGAGCAGGGACCATCCTTTGGACAAACCAGAGAGTGTAACCTCACTACCTTCATTCCAGTTCAAACAGCCTGAAGCCTTCTCTCTAACTCCACAGCTTCTCCTGGCCTGCCTGTGATTCTCTTCCATCATCCTTTGAACAGTTTCGTTTGTGTGCCACAAAAATACTCAAGTTTTCCTATGTTTGGACAAGCATGTTTAAGTCTTGTTATCTTGAAGAAAGTGTACTGTTTGGTTGTTTCTCCTAAATGACAGTGGCAGGCACTGAGTGGATAATTAATTGAGGGTTGCTAGCTAGCTCAGAGCTCAGAATACAGCACCTCTTACAGAAAATCTCCTTCAGTGTGACACCAAGGCGCAATGGAACTCGGAAAGTCCTTTCAGTACAATTGCTAACTTTGAATGAGTATCATAGACTCATAGAATCATTAGGGATTAGGGACCTCAAAAGATCATCTACTCCAATCCCCCTGCCACAGCAGGATCACCTAGACCAAGTCGCACAGGAACGCGTCCAGGTGGGTCTTAAACGTCTCCAGTGAAGGAGACTCCACAACCCCCCTGGGCAGCCTGTTCCAGTCACCCACACTGTGAAGAAGTTCCTTCTCACATTGATGTGGAACCTCCTATGTTTGCTTTAAGCAATGGAAACGTCTGAAACACTTTTCAGCCTGTCTGCAGTATGAAACACAAAGAACATGGAAAAATGTTTTAAAAGAGTCCTGAAAGTAACGTTAGAATCACTCCCATCCAACACCAACACCAACACGGTCCTTCTAATTAATACTTGCCAAAGGTATTATGTTAAGTGGCATCATATGGCAAACTTACTGCTGAACAAGCACTGACGCACTAAGTTCTGTAGCAAGGCAGCATTATGCAGCAAGTTTCCAATCAAAATAAGTAGTAATATGCTTTAAAAGCCTGAAAAACTCCTGCACAAAGTGCTGTCAAACAAGTTAAGCCCAAGATGACAGCAATAGTGAAAACAGCTGAGGTTTCTGTTTTGAAACTTTTAAAGGATCAAAAGTTGAAGTGGTTTGCATACTATCGCAGCTAAAACCAATCACAAGGAAAAAACCACTTAGAAGAAAAGTGAAACTAGAGAAGCCCAATCTAAAGATAGAAATCCTGATTATGTTTTGTTGCTATTATAGTTTGAGTGACCCAAATACTTGATTAAATCACAGCAGGTAGGTTACGCCATGTGATACAAAACAAAAGAATTCAAAACACATTTTAGGTAGTTAATGCAAAGAAAAAATAGACTAATCAGCTAAATTAGAATATATTTATCTTCATGTATGTAACTGCAGAAAATGCCTGAGGCTGGCTTCAATTAGTCATGCTTTTCATAAATGTCTGGAAATGACAAGATCCCTTGACAATTCTAAAGTGATGAAGTTATGCCCAGCAGAAGAGCAATCTCAAAACAGATTTGATCTCAGATGCCTTTCTGGAACGAGGCATGCGCTTCAATGACCTGTTCTTCAGGGCTCTACATACTGTTCTCCTTACTGTGCTGCCCCAACTGCACCTTATTTAGAGACCTGGTGAGCATCTGTAACTTCAGCTAAGAATTTCAGGAAAACAAAGCTCTACAATTTTGCCATCTTGTGTGAAGTCACCAAGTCCCTTAATCCTTCTCAGCCACAAGCTGTACATCTCAAACAGATCCACAGGATCAGTACATGGATGTGATATATTTGGGAGTAAAATAGGTGAGATGGTGACTTCTCGCACATCTCATTTCACCCGGTTAGCTGGCAGGGACACCGACTCGCACATTTCTGGCAGGATGAGTGAAGAGAAGTCAGTACTCTGTAAACATCAGAAACTTCAACGTACTATCTTATTTTCCTTCCAGCAACATAACTGTTAGATTAAGATAACTGACTCTGATTTTTCAAGTTCATTTCACTTCTAATGCATAAAAGTTTTGAACAAAATTCTGAAGTCTCCTAGAGGTTCAAAAATTATAAATCTTTATAAAAAAAATTATAAACTTTTTTAGTTGCTATTTTAAAATTATTTTCCTAATCCTACTCATCCTGCTAAATCCTACCTGGTTAAATTTGTATTTAGCCCCCAGATCATTGGTATGACCACACTGAAGCATTTAAATAATGAAAAGGTGTGTTCCAGTTGAAGATAAGACGTTACTGACGACACACATTATTTCACTTCACAACAGGATTCTTTATCCTCAGGTATCTCCATCATTATCCAATTAATTACACTCTGAAAACACATTGGTTTTACACTGGCACACAAATCACTGCAGAGACATCACAGCCCAATCATCATTCTAATTCTGCACTTGTCTGAGTTCTGTTGAGATAGAGATGGAAAGAAAAAAGACAAATGTGCACACTACAGAGAAATGAGTTTTTTACAAAAAAAGAAAAGAACAAAGAATCCAGACACTTCTAAAGATGTACTTTCAAAGACATACTCCAATAGGAAAATCTCACTTGCTGGTTTCAGTAATTATTATTCAAGTACAGTGGTAGACAAGAGAGCGGAGTATTAATGAGAAGACAGGGTTTTTATCAGAACCTGCAGTTAAATGCCACTCTTTTCAGGCAATTCGTTGTAATTTAATAATAACATGGAATCACAGAATAAGTTTGGGAATCACAGAATAATTTTGGTTTGTAAGGCAGATCATCTAGTCCAACCTCCCTCATGCTCAGAAATGAGGTGACTTTAGACATCAGACCGGTTTGCTGAAGGCCTTGTGCAGTTGGGTTTTGCAGACCTCCAAGGTGGAGGTTCCACAGCTCTCCTAGGCAGATCACACCAGCACGATTCCAGTCTTGTGGAGAAGTATTTGTTCCTTGTGTCTAGCTGGAACCTTTCCTGCTGCACCTTGTGACTGGTGCTCCTTGCCCTCTTCTGGCTCATCTGATACAATCCTGTCTCCTTCTCTGCAATGCCTCTTCATGTAAGGGAAGACTGAATTTGGTTCCTCCACAGCCTTTACTTCCCTAGGTGAAAAGAAGCCAGTGTGCCACTTACCTAAGCATTTATTTTAGTGACTCTTCTCTGGAGTTTTTCCAGGCTGCCGACCTCTTTCTCTTAATATCCTACACTAGGATTCCAGGTGTGCCAGCTCACCTTCCTTACCCTGCTGGCTATGCTCTTGCCATTCAGCAATAATGCAGAAAGAGAAGGGATGTTCTGGTTTATAATAATGGGAAAGAGGTACCTGTTCTTCAGTCATCCAATGCTGATACTCTAGACTTACAGTGAGAGTAGAAGAGAAGTGCATAAAGACTGTGTTTTCAGTGCCAATGAATCAGAGCTATTAACTGGATCTTAACACAGCAGATATGATGCATTACTACCAAAAGCTGAGCAAACTCCAAACGAAGGAAAGAAACAGGCATTTTTTTTTATTGCTTGTTTTTCTAAGGATTGGAAATGTCTCAATTATACCTAATAGCATTATGCTGTTTTAAAGCTAAATTTATCAGAAATTTAAGAAGTAGACTACTGGGAGCGCCACTGCATATGCAAAGTCAAATGGCGTGAAGTGTGACTATAGCAAAATACTTTCCTTTGATGGGTAGTTCCAGTTATTGTCTTGGACTATAAATTACTGTACAGATAGCAAAACCAGCAACACATCTTTCCTCTTAGCTTCACAACCTTAAAAGTCAGAGTATAACCTTGAAAGGTATTTCAAAACAAAAATACCCCTCGTTACCAATGCATGCTGAAAATGCTTTCACCAGACACTTGATTTACAACAGTGCTAAAATCAAGTCAATAATTACTAAGTGGGGTCTTTCAGACCAGTTTCCAGTTGCATTTTCCCACAAATTAAGACAACAGTCCAAAGAAACTCCAGAACCACATTTCAGCAAAAGAGAAGAGAAAACAAACTTGTATGTACCCTTCAATCTCCATAATGAAAACAAGAGAAGGGATGTTATTGACCAGTAACAGTGAAAAGACTCAGGGGGGACCTTGTCGCTCTCTATAACTACCTGAGGGGATGCTGTAGACAGGTAGGGGTCCCAGGCAACTAGCTCCAAGAGGAGAAGGCAGGGCCTGAAGCCGCACCAGGGGAGGGTTCAGATGTTAGAAAGCACTTCCTCATGGAAAAGGTGGTTAGACACTGGAATGGACCTCTCAGGGAAGTGCTGGAGTTGCCGTCTTTGGAGGCGTTTAAGAAAAGACTGGACGTGGCACTTAGTGCCCTGGTCTGGCTGACGTGGCAATCGTAGGTCATAGGTTAGACTTGATGGTCTTAGAGGTCTTTTCCATCTCAATAATTCTGTGATTCTGTGAAAACTGTAGTGATCACAAAGCTTGATGTTAAAAGGATCAGCACTTAAAAATTACCAACACTCACGTACATACTTCACTGTACCTAAGTACAATGTACTTCATAGTAGTTCTTAATGACAGTTTTGTTTCTGCTCCCATGAGTAGTTTTCCATGACTGCTGAGTAAATACTAACTACTCACATGAGAACACAAAGCCTTGTGTAAAATGTCTGGAGGTTGAGATTCCAGCCGTTCCCACGGGAAATAGTTTCCTACAGTATAATGGCATATCCATCAAGAAATTTAAGTTAAAATAAATTCCCAGTGTAATTTTAAAGCACATTGGCTAAAACTATGTTAAACCTTAATGCACACGGACATGTGTTATTAAGAAAAAGCATCTTGGTACCTTCCACTGATCTTCCATAGAGCTTCCCTTAGATTTGCACTACATAATGTGTAACTCACAGTACTGGCAACCGTGGTTTGGAAAACATCTGCAAAGTGTGTTGGTAGTGCAGCATCAGATGGAAAATATTTAGTTTAAAAGTAGTGTATTTTACATGTGGTGGCGGGGTTTCACCACGTCAGTGCAAGAACTCTTGACAGCCCAGTCACTCACTGGGGCTTCTGTTTCAACAGAAGAAGTAGTCCCATTTCAAGTAAAAATTTACATGGTCCAGTTCAACTAAACTCAGCCTACACTAGAATTTTCTTTACAGTACAGTACCACTGAAACTTGATAAACACGTAAGAGCCTTTTAGTGCTAAGCATCAACCGATTACAGCCACATTTAAAACTAATTATATATTCATTTTAATGCTGCTACCAGACTGTCTTTCTGTTCCTGTTCTCTTTTCCTTTTTATATTCTCAGTTCATTTTTTCTATAGTATTAAATAGAGGTTATGTAATATGATGGTCTAGTGAATGCAGGACCTTTTCTACTCCCTACTAAATATTCAAACATATTTTGCATACATCCTGCGAACAAGGCTTGTGAACTCATAATGGGATGACTTATGAACATTCATCTTTCCTATACTTGAGTATAATCTAGTCTACTGGATGGCATAGCAAATTGTCCTGACACGTTTATATTGATGCATATTTAAATGAGGGTAAGGAAGAAATAGTCAAATTTATGTTGATGAGTTCTAAAGGCTTAACAGCATCTTACTAAGTATATATGTCAGCTTAATCTAATCCTCCTACTTCTAACACGTTCCATGATCTCAGCACGGTGCCCGCAATACTCTCATATGTTATAAGGGATTGGCTCTAAGAAGTTCACCATCAGTTTTACACTTTGTTCAATAAAACTTTACATGACAGAAAGCTCTCTGCCGCAGATTTGCATTGCAAACCTTTGGCTTTTTTTGACACCAGTAACACTGGCTGTAGTAACTTCCAATGACCTGTTACGATACGCAGGGCTATTCCCAGCTCTCATCTCACTACGTCAGGTACAAATTTCTTACGGTTTAAAAAAATGACAGTTTCCGTGCACCAGGAAAGTACTCAGAGGCTCATGTGTGAACACCTGTGGCAAGACTTCCTCAAGATTTACTCCTTTCACACCAATAACTTTTAAGTTCTAATCAGAAAAAAGAACCTTTGTTTTCTTTTCCACCATTCTGTGAGAGAAGACAACGCATTGCCCTCCAAGATCTTACAAGAACTCTTGAAGACTCTTTGCTAAATCTTATGATGGAAGTCCCCTTGAAATCCACAAAACCTGGCACAGTTATCTTTCCTCAGCTGCTGGTAGCTGGACTCCAAAGGGACGGCCCTACTTCTTGGATTAACAATGTCTAACACATGTCAGAGATCGAACATGTCACTAATCATACGGATGGTCATCAACCAGCACTACCTGAGCTGAATTAATAAACATCAACCATAAAACTGCTCTCAGTATCGTTTGTGTTCTGGCAGCCACATCAAAGGAACTATTTTTAAAAAGCCTATATTAGGGGTGCAGATGAAAAAGCCAAGACCAGTACATGTCTGCTTTACCCTGCTGGTTTGCGTTTGAGCCAGTTATACCAAGCATCTGATCAGCAGTGCAAGTAAAATCTGGAAGCCACCTACATGCACTCTGCAACAGCAACTACCTTTTGGAGGTAGTAAGAGACATCAAAACCCACAAAATATCTGAGGGCAAATGTCTAGAGACATGCTGAAAGCTGACAAGACACAAACTGGTGCTATTTTGGAAGCTAGACTTGCCACAGGAAGCACAGGATGTTGATTTGAATCTGCCTAAACATACATATGCTTTGAATTCTATTTAGGCAATAAATTAAAGTTCCAGGTAATGTCAAATCTGCCATGTTTTTTCTCTCTTGGTTCTGAATCGAGATTTAGGAAGAAGGTTGACAAGTTAATGGGCTGATGCAGATGAGACATGAGGATCACCTTAAGGCTCAAGAGGAAAACACTATGAGACCCTGGAAGAAGCTGTGGTCATTAGAATTTAACAATCTATAACACCTAGGGCCAGTGTTACAGGCAGGTTAAAATATCATGGGATTCAAAGAAAAAAACCTAATATTAGTATGTTACATCCGTGAAGCACGCTAGAGGACACACACAGTTCTGCCAGTTAAAGCTAAAGACTGCCAGTAATAACTCGGAAGACAAAACAAAGACTTATGTCTTCTTACTTACAGACAGTAAGTAAGGTCCAGGGGATATTGGAATGAGTGGGAACTCCTTGGAGACCTCATACAGTACTTTCTACATGAGAAGTACAGTTACACCAACAGCACAGAAGGCAGTTGGGCACATAATTCAGCAATATCCTTTGGAAAGCTGAGGAAGCTTCACTGGAGACCACACACCCCTCAAAGGCCTCAAAGATGTATGTTATCACATCACTTAAATATGTCCCTGTGTCTTAATAATGTATTACAAATTAGTCTTCTGATTTTTGAATTAGAAGTAGTGTGTGTGTATATATATATACACACAACTATATATATATATACACACTAGTCTACACAACTATTTTGATTTGAAAAATTATTTTCAAACATACAGCACATTTCTTCTGCACACATGAACTTTCTGGAAACTTTTCCAAAGCAGAGAAGAGTTATTTTTAAATTCTTCATCAATGGATTAGCGTTACTTGTAAATTTAATGTGTTCTATATAGTCTACAGGTTCGCACGAACGTATTTCTTACCAGAGGAGATAATGATAAAATTGCTATAATGACAGGAATTATGACAGTGCAGAGATCTGAACACAAACAGAAAGAATATATGGCAATCACAACACATCTTTCTTGTCTGTACCATCGCTAGTGTAACATGAATGGAATCGAGTCAATCCTTTATGTGCACAATTAATGCACTACATTGAGCAATACATCTAGTAAAGCAAGTGGAATACAGTCAGAAGTAATTATTCTGTGGCCAAAGAAGTATCAGAAAGAGAGCAGGCAAAATGGTAACGTTAATCCCATGCCAGGACCATGTTTTATCAGGTTTCCTTTCAGCTCTTAAACAAGATGCAGTAAAAACAACAACATTCTGTCAGACTATATGTTCATTCTTTGCTTTCTGGATGAAATACGCTTATTCTATGGCACATCTTTATAGCTTTCAATTCCTGTACTTTAAATCTATTAAACAATGTCAAGTTGAATTTTCTTCAAAAACTGCTGCAGGTTAAGGAAAAAAATAGGACAGTAGAATATTTGAGGGCTAACATTTATGTCAGCTAATTAATATGGATCAGTTGTGGTCCGCAAGGACTTTTAAAGTGCAAGCATGCTTGAGCTAAATACAGGCTGAGGATCTGAATTTGCTCCTTCTCAAATTGATAACGAAGCTGCTAGTGCCTTCAGTACAAGTACGGTCTACCAGTTTAGTAGACCTGGCAGATACAACAGGCTTTTGTGCTCTTGCATAATGTTGGTTGTCCCAAATTGAGCACAGCCCAAAACACAGATGTACAACGTAAGAAATAAATTATAGTTTGTAAAGTTTTAGTTATTGTTCTGTATTTTGTTTACTTGAGGAGGAAATGAGATTTTGAAACAATAATCATTGGCAAAACCCAGTAGATTTGTTTGGTTAAGAAGTTCTGTGTTTACAGAATAGGTAAGAAATCAGCCCACGGTCATAACTGGACACCCTCTAATGCAGAGGAAACCATTTCCTGGTTCTTAAACATCAATATTTCTTTATTTATTCTCAGAAGAGTGCCTCTGAGCACACAGAACTTGGTTATTTGAACACAGTTCTAGATCATGACAAAAGTAGGCTACCAAAAGGACAACTGCTCAAAGCCTTGTATACAAAAGTTTCGCTCTCCCTATGTTTGACCTAAATTTAGGCTTGAGGTGAGGAGAAAGTTCTTCACTGAGAGAGTCATTGGCCACTGGAATGGCCTGCCCAGGGAGGT
>JAOXOE010030560.1:0-12939 GCA_028565055.1 Phoeniculus purpureus
GAGGTTGGCTTGTGCCCACCTCTCCAGCCTGTCCAGGTCCCTCTGGATGGCATCCCTTCCCTCCAGCGTGTCTGCTGTGCCACACAGCTTGGTGTCATCAGCAAACTTGCTCAGGGTGCACTGGGTCCCCTGGGTTTTTTTTTCACTTCTGTCTTCCTATGAGAAATGCCACAACTATGATTAATGCAGGAAGCTGGAACTGAAGATAAATCTTCTGTTTTGATGTTTTGTTGTTTTTCATCATATAGGGCTGCAAGTGCAAAACTTAACAATTTTTCTCTCCTGGAGCCCACGCTTCAACTTCTTGGTGTCGCATTTAATGAGAATGTGGCCAAAGACATCATGACAGGACAGCATGGGGCTGCAACAAAGCTTTTGTATGAATTATATATTGCTTTAGAAAAAAACAGAAAGACAAAGCTTGCTGGAGTAGCAATGGCAGCAGTGAGACCTGCATCAACTGTACAGCTGAAGTCTTTTGAAAGTGTTTTGTATCGAGAGGTAACTAACTATACCTATTTTGTATAAATATGCAGGGCAAAAAAGTTGCATATTTGCATGTACTTCATAAGCATATTGCATGATCCCTCCTCACTTTTAAAATCTCCTACTTGAAACCCAGTATTTATATGGAAAGAAACAGACCTTTTTATGTTTTATACACAGTAGGATTGCATAGTTATTCTTTGATTCATGAGGATATTGATAATTTATGTTTAATGTTCCTTTGTTTTGGCTCATTTTGTGTTACCTGTTCTGATTTTTCTTCAGATTTAAAATATATAATAGTAACAAATACTGGTAATTGTTTATCAGCTGTCATTTACAAACTTGAACTGTATAGCTTTGAGACCCTTTGTGGTCTAGGTATCAATTTAGACTAATTTCCCCTTCAGGAAACCTATTTAAATTGCAATGAACTTTAGTTCCACAGTGGTTTAGTTCCTCCTATTGCAAATGTCTTCATGTATTTTTACTACACTCCAGCCTGCAATAACTATATGCTGAGTAATACAATGGGGAAAAAAACCGAAGGGGAAAGAGAGTATCTAAGAGGAAGTCAGTATCAGTAGTAGAATCTGTTAAGCATGTTCTTCTTGTCTTCAGCAGTGACGTTCAGCATGTACAGATTGTGAGTCAAGATCAGCGAAATGAAATGTATTTTTTTCTGGTACACTTTATAAAAAATAGACTAAAAGCAGAAAGTTTAACAACCAGTCCAAGAATAGTGCAGTTGAAACATCCCTTCATCTGTAAAGGGATATTATAAAGAAGATGAAGGAACTGGGAGTAGCTCCTGTCAATAGCTAGGTTCAAAATGGCATTTAAACTGTAGAATAGTTGCGGTTGGAATGGGCTCTGGAAGTTGCTTAATCTATCCCCTTGCCCTAAGCAGTCAGCTAAAGCAGATTCGCAGGACCATTTTGGGTTTTGAATATCTCCAAAAACAGAGATTTTGCAGCCTATCTGTTTTTCTTTTAATGCTTAAGTTGAATTATCTGTATTTTCAGTTGCGTATAATAGAATAGTTCAGGCTGAAAGGGGTCTACACAATCATCTAGTCTAACTGCCTGACCAGGGCTGACCAAAAATTAAAGAATGGATATTGTGCAAATGCCTCTTAAGCACTAACAGGCTCGGGGAACCAACCAGCTCTCTAGGAAACCTGTTCTAGTGTTTGACCACCCTCTACATAAAGAAATGCCTTCTAATGTTCAGTCTGAACCTTTCAAAGCTGCAGCTTTGAACAATTTCTGTGCATCCTGTCACTGGATACCAGAGGAAGCACCTCTGTTTCTACATGCCCTCCTCCTAACACTCTAGAGAGCAGCAAAGTTGCCCCTCAGCCTCCTTTTCTCCAAATGAAACAAAATTTGGCATTATTCGAGTTCAAGCCTGAATATTCTTTTCAATGGAGTTAGGCCTGTTTTTCTGAAGAACATTAGACCATGTTAGATGATGTTCTGTGGACATTAACAAGGAAAATACATTTGAAAAGTACTGCTGCAAAATTAGACTTAAATATGTTTCCTACTGTTTCTGACTCTTCATTGCTTATGTTTAATTTAGCATTTGAAAGCTTTAACACCATGTCAGACTAATACAGAACTACAGCAGATTTCAGAGCATTTTGAATTTACGTCTAAAGCATTAGAAGATAAAATAGATCATATACATATTACAGAACAACAGAAAGTTCAGAAGTTCCAAAAGGAACAAAGAGCCCAAGATACTGAAAAGGTGATTATTTACTTTTTTATATGCTTCTGAAGATGTTTTTTCATAAGTTCATTTATATAAAGAGTTAGTTAAGGCCAGTATGAATCTTTTGTGCATTCTGTTCTGTGCAGTCATATTTATTAGAAAAACAAAAGGAGGTACACATGGGAATGATTATTGTGTAACATGTACAGTCAATGTACTGTTACAATACCCATAAAACTGTGAGTATTTAAAAATAACTTAATGTTAAATTGAGAAGTGTGTGCATGTTGTCATGCATTGAAAGTATTTATGGATTTGAAGACAAAAGTGTACAATTTCAGGTATGTATATATTTAAGGTGCTTTTGCAAAACAGGTTTGTGACATTCTTCATTTGTAATAGAAAGATGAATCATTATTCAGAAGAAGGAAAAAAAGCCAAGGAAGAGTACCCATAGTGGGTGTGGACTCAGAACATCTTGTAGCTCTGTATAGCTGTTCTGATGAAATGAAAAAGAGGAATTAATTTCTGAAGATATGGGAATGCATAATTTTTGTTTGCTTTCATGGCTTTTAATGATCCACCTAACAACAACAACAAAGTAAAATCATTTGTTCAAGCTTAGAGCCTGAAAAGCTCTTCTACTTTAATCCTGGAAGATTTATTCCTTATGACTTCATTGCATTTACTTCATAAATGTGTAGGTAGTATATTAGGGCCACATGGTGTATTTTTTTTGAATGCACATATCTAAACACATGATGTTCAATATGCAGCATGACATAGGAAGAAGGAAAGAAAATGAAATAATGGCCAAGATTCAAGCAGCTGTTGTACAGATTCCAAAGCCACCACCAAGCCACACCATAAAAGCTATTGAAGCAAAAAAGAAATTAAAGAAGAAAAGAGAAGCAGAGGTAAATGTAATCTGTATTCTTTTAATGCTAATTACGTGAACTGGTAAAACATATTTCTGAGAGCATTTACTTGCACCATACTGATATAATGGATGAAATGATATAGTAGACTCAACCACTGAAAATTTGGCTCAATATTAGTATGTTTATGATTCTGAATTTGTTCTTTAGTAGAAAATTTTTTCAATGTTACAGAAAGTTCTTACTGAGTGAGTACCACATGTAGGTACTAATTTTGTTGCTTGACAGTATTTTACCCTCTAGAGTACTGAACAGAGTAGGAGAAATAAAAGTATTGAATTTTCTTTCTTATTTGTACCTGATGAAGTTTTGCATCATAATACATGAACTCTTCTGTAACACACTCTAAAACTACTGTCAAAATGTTACTAAATCAAAAGATGATGGCAATACAACAATAAAAAACACCCTATTTTGTATTATCTAGTGCTTGCATTGTAATCTTACATGGATTGTAGTGCCTTAAGGAGTGCAAATATTACCAGCTTTACAACTGCACAACCATGACAGGTGCATTTAAATGTACATTTTATGAACATTGTTGCTTGAATAACTATCAGAGATAAATTCTAGCTCCTGAATCTAAAGTAGATTGTAGCTCCCAATACTATGTTTCAAATCCATGAATAGTGTATACTCTGTAATAAACTGATAGATTCCTACACAAAATCATAACAGGTGTGACTATCTACCTGGTGGGCATAGATACAGATAGGAAGAGGGGGAAGGAAATGAAAAGTATAGGAAAATATTCTTTCCTTTTTTGTTCTTGAACTAGCTGGTGCTTAAAAGTTTCCCGTGTAAACATTTCTGTTGACCTATCTAGAAATAATTCCCTAATAATTTACTCTGTTGAACCTTCCTTGTAATGCTTTCTGAAGAGAAACAATTTTTTTGGTGTGTTGCTTCCTCAGGACACATACAAAGACATCAAAAAATTTGAGAAGTCTATGGCAGGAAATGCCTTGTCAATATACAGCCAAATCACTGACAGGTAATATTTGGATATTACAATGTTAAGTTTAAAAAGGATCCTATCACAGGTGCCTACTATCTATGAGGACTTGTGTACTCTAAATGTAATAGCTTGTGTACTCTAAAATGGGATTGTTCTTTGATTGATTGTTTCAATAGCACTGTAAATATTCCAGTTCCAGCATGGTTACAGTGTTTTTACCTTACCTTTAGTTGTAGTTGGGATGGTTCAAGGTTCCTTGTCTTGCATAATATGAAGCCATGAAGGGCAAAAGGTGCCTCTCCTCTGAGTTCGTATGGGTCACTGAGTCTGTAAGGTCAGTTAGACTTGCAGAGAGGCAAGAATGGTTGTGGATGTACATACCTAATAACAAATTTCAAATAAATAGGGAGAAGCAGCCTTTCCCCTTAGACTTATTTGCGTGTTGATCTACTTGTGAGTAATTTTAAGTAATAGTAATTCTGTCACCTTTAGTGATAGATACAAGATACTCAGAAGGGGTGGTATTCATACATGCTGTTGTGGATACTTGTATGTGTAAATAACTTGTGATAAAAACTGCAAAACTGCACCCAGAGTGTATGGCTATACTGAAGAGTAACTTGTATTTCTTTGGTACTGTATGTGTTTGATTTGTGTCTGGTAGGAATTTGGTGGTTGGGGAGACGTCTGATGGCTGGGCCACTGTAAGGAGCTTCAAGAAAGGGTACTCCCAGCTCTGAGGCAGACCCACCTCTGGCCAACACAGAGTAAATCAGTGTCTCTTGCTGGTTGCTCAAGGAGGGGCTTTTGCTTTGGGAGCTCCCTTTTGCTTGAGGGAAGAAGTAGGAATTGCCTTGCAGACATCCACAGCAGAGAGGAGGGGAAACCTGCTTGAATAGCTTTCCCCATTTGGGTCATGGCGAGGGAACACACTGAGCCTTTGGAGCCCTCAGAGATCATCAGTGGAGAAGAGTTCCTCCAGGCCATGGAAGAGAGCATGCTGGAGCAGGGCAGAGATCCTGAGAAAGACCATGATGAGGGAGACCTACGCTAGAGTGGTGCATCGCTGGAAAAACCGCAGCCTTGTGGGAGGCTCCCACACTAGTTGCAGAATTTATGGACAACTGTATCCCTTATGTAGACATCATGTTGCCACAGGGGAGTCTGTCAGGGGTTTTCTCTTTGAGGAGGGAGGGACTATGGAACAAACTAGAACAGGCCTGTTTCCCCTATTTATGGAGGAAGGAGGTAGCAGAGCTGATTCCAGGGACAAGGGAGTGGTGAGGGAAATTTGTATATAAGAGTGGTTGGTCTGTGTCTCTCACTGAACTATTGGTGAATTGGTGGTGGTTTTTGTTATTTAACTTAAATTGATTGTTTATTCCGAGCTTAGTTTGTCATTGACCTATGAACATAACTGGTGAGTGAGCCCTCCCTGTCCTTTGTCTCAACTTTCAAGCCTTTTCATGTACCTTCTTTTGCCTTGGAGGATAAGAATGTGTGAGTAGCTGTGAGGTGCTTGGAAGCCAGCTGGTTTTAAACCATCCTAATTTCCTGTTTCTGCAGAATTTGGCATCATATTAGCTGAGAGCTAATTGACGGTTAAAGTCAGTACTGGAGACTTCTTCTGGGCTTGGTAGTCATTGTGGGGCACCAGAGCATCAAGAGTTAGCACAGTGCTCAAAAGGGTACTGTTGTGCATTTTTCAAATGTACACACAATTTTACAGGGATCTGTATGGAAACATCTCCACAAACCGTAATTCCTATGAAGTCAGTGATCTTTTTCTTTTTAATCTTTTCAATCAGTAATACACAGGAATCATCGCAAACACAGAAGTTGCAAGAAATGCCTCTAGAAACTACAGCACAGACAGCAACTGAGCTGTTAAGTATTTATTCTGATGATGAATATATAAGGAAAATTCATAAACGTTTAGAGGAAGATACTTTTACTAGAGAACAACGAGAAAAAAGACGACGAAAAGTGTTAATGGAACAGTTAATAACACATGAAGCTGAAGAGGTGAGAAAATGTATGCCAAAGTACACAACCCAAGCACAATTAGTAATCTAAAAATTTGCTTAGAAATATCAAAGAACAGTATTTTTACAGAGTTGAATAAAATTTTAAGGGGATAAAAGAAGCTATATACACTTATCTCTGAAAATGACTTTTATGCCAACCATTGTATTTCCTTGAAAAATATGGAATGTTGTCCATTCTTTCTTGCCAGTTTTATATCATACTTCATCCTTATACATCATAAAAGATCAAGTGCAGAGGTATGATTATTAAAAATCAGCTGAAGACCTGCTTTCTGTTCTGTTGCCAATGCTATTGCTTAATAATAGGATATATATCATAGAATATATATCTCATATATATTTAAAGTAATGTGTGGAAATCTTTTTGGAGTTGTTAAGAAAAATAGAATTGGTTTAGATGTGTAGAAATGAGACAACTTATCTTTCACAGACCTGTCTATATTCTATGAAAAACATTTGTGGTGGCTTAGACCAAAAAACAATCTAGCTATGTGTCCTGTCTCTCAGCTTTAATGAAAAGAAATTCTGTATCATGTTCTCGTTGATAGACCGTTAAAAAGTTTTGGAACCCAGTTGTCTGAAATAAGTCTAGTGCTCTTTACCAGCTACCAACTGTTGCAGCCCCAGAACAACCCCAGTGGTCTGGGCTAGTAGTTCTCAAAGCCATGGCTATCACCTGATAGCTGTATGGTCAGCAGGAATCACTGGGACATTTGGTGGATACAGCAGCTCTAAGTCAAGAAAGCCATCCAAGTCCGTTGAGTATAGCTGGTTCACCTTCAGTTGTAGTACAAGCCTTATCAGTTTGAGATGGAAGAGTTGTTGCAATGCCACAAATCAGACTGGTTCCGGTGAAGCTCCAAAGCAGAGCAAAACCACAGTGTTCTTCACTTTCCAGGAAGATAAATCAGCATTAATACAGGAAAGAAAAGAAGTTACAGACAGGTTAGTGAGCAGTTGACTGTAAAAGTATTCTGTCAAGATCAGAGAATCTATCAGTCTTAATTTGGTCCAAAATAAGCAAATGAAGAGTCTAGTTGAAAGTCTGTAAGATTTCAGAAATTACATGTTGCTTGATTTCAGAGCAAACTGAGATACTTTATTTAAAAAATAATTTAGTACATGAAGTTAAAAATTACTTTCTCCCTCCATTAGACATACAACTAGAAATATTTTGCAGATTTTTGAGTTTTAGCACACTGCAAATTGGAGCCTGGGAGGAAAAATACTTTGCAATAACAAGACACTTGTCTATGTGGAGCACAGGGTCATACTTATCAAATTTTCATAGGCAAGTGTTGAAATTGTTTGACAGCAGTATGGCCTCACCTGAATTGAATGTTTGCTCTCTACCACTTCAACAAAGTATTTGCTCTGAGTGCTCATTTTTAAGTACTTGGTTTAGATTTTGCGTCTTTGAATTTAAAGTATTACCAGGAGAAAGTTACCATCAGCAATAAATTGGGAAGATGAGAAGATTCCTGCTAGATGAAAAGATACTAGATTTCTGCTTGTCAACCAAATAGATTTATGTATGCTACATTTTAAGTTTGGTTATAAATGTTATGACTACAAAATGGGACATAATTTTTTCATTTGGATGTAAATTAAACACAGAAATAGAAAAATAGAGATGTGTGATAATTATATGAACATGGAACATAAACACTTTAATTTTTGGCCACTGGATGCCACTGTTGTCTCAAGTAGGTAAACAGAAAAATGTATATTATGCTGTCTCAGAACTAATTTTTAAAATTATGACTATGATGTCTCATTTATTATATTTATTATTTGTTCAGACACTTCATAGTCCTTGTGTGAAGAAGTTGATGAAAATATTAGGTCAAAAAATTGTAATACCAGTCTTGTTTTGTCTCTAGTATGCTCAGGATATTCAAAATTTTTCAACCTTAGTTTTTAGTACTTTTTCCACCTCTGTTTATATGGAACATAGCTACTAATGCTTCAATCCTCTAATCTATAAGCACCCTTTTAGAAATTGTTAATTTGGTGTTCTGATTCCTAATTTATTAATTCTGTGGCTCTGAGTTAAGCTCTGAGTTTATAGCATTTTAAAATCACAGAATCATAGAATGCTTTGGATTAGAAAGGACCCTTGAAAGGTCATTTAGTCTGACCTTCCAACAGTGAACAGAGACTTGTTTAACTAGACCAGGTTGCTTGGAGCCCTCTCCAGCCTGACCTTGAGTATGTCCAAGGATGGACCTCTACCACCAACTTGGGCAACCTGTTCCAGTGTCCATCCTCATAAAAATTTTCTTCATATCCAGGCAAAATCTTTCTAATCTATTATCTTCAAAGATAAATGGACTCTGATCTCTTTCCATTCAAAATCATTATGTCTTGTCCTGTCACAACAAGTATTGATAAAAAATCTGTTTCCATCTGTTTTATAGGCTTCCTTTAAGTTCTGAAAGGCTGTAATAACGTCTCCCCTGAGCCTTCTTTTCTCCAGACTGAACAACTCTCTGTCTGTCTTCATAGCAAAGGTGTTCTAACATTTGGATCTTTTTTGTGTCCCTTCTCTGGGCCCACTCCAGTAGGTTAATATCCCTGTTTTGATGACCCTTGAACTGGATACAGTACTCCAGATGGGGTGTCACCAAAATGGAGTAGAGAGGAGAATCACCTTGCTTGAGCTAGTGACCAAAATATTTCTGATGTAGCACATCACATTTTGCCTTTTGGGCTGCAAGGGCACATTGTTGACCCATGTCCAGCTTCTCATTCACCTGTACCCTCAAGCCCTCATAGAGCTGCTCTGAATCACAACACCCCCCAGCCTGTATTGATATTGAGGATTGCATGACTCAGGTATTGGACCTTGCAGTTGGCCTTATTGAACTTCATAAGTTTTTCATGGTCCCAATTTCTGAGCTAGTCCAGGTCCATCTGGATGACATATCTCTGGCATATTGATTGCATCACTAAGCTTGATATGAGTATGAATAGATTGTTTGTTGCTCTGGATTTATATACCAAATGGGCAGATAAATACTATTGTATGACCCATTCATATTTCTCATATGAGACACTGATGAGTTGTCTATGAAATAGTTTGTAAGCTGAATTTTATGTTATCATTTCTATCTTTTAGGATACTAATCGAGAGGAGCAACTTGTTCACAGGCTAATGAGGCAGTCTCAGCAGGAGCGACGGATTGCTGTTCAACTCATGCATATTCGACATGAAAAAGAGGTGTTAAAGCAAAATAGAATTTTCAGGGAAAAACAATATGAAGAAAGACGCCTCAAAGAGTTCCAAGAAGGTCTTGATAAAGAAGCGGTAAAAGATTATTTATTCCTTTAATTTCTTCAGTATTTCGTGTTACAGTATCTTCGTGTTATAAAACTGAATTTAAGTTCTAAGACTTTTCTAGAGATGGGATGGTTTAATGATGATTACATTATTTTACCTAGATAAAGAGTTGCAGCTAAGTTAATGAGGGTTAAAGCTGAGCAACTTAAAGTCTAATTTTGATCTTTTTTTCCAAACTAATTTTAATGTTGTAGGAAAACAGAACAGAATAACAGACTCATAGAATGACAGAATGGCAGGGTTTGGAAGGGACCTCTGAAGATTTCCTAGTCCAACTCTCACTGCTAATTCAGGGTCATACAGAGTAGATTACACATGACCACACCACTGTATGCCGACTTTAAAAGGCATAGCCTTACAAAGGCAAAATAGCAAAAGACAATGACATAAGATCTTGTTGGAAGACTGTTAATTTTCTGTGGATGTGATATATTAACATCCATTTTTTACAAATGCTGAAGCAGTTTCAGTCATGACTGCTGATTTCTACCTTGGACCCTTGAATTGATTAGTAAATTAAAAGGAATCATAATCTTATGAGAAGCTGTCAAGTGCTAAACTCATAGCAGATCATAATGCAATGGTAGAAATCTTATTTTGCTTCTGCCAGAACTAATTAGCAGCTGCAAATCTTCTAGCACAGCCGGAGTCCTCTACAATCAGTAGTGACAGCTATTCATTACATCTCTTAAAAATACGCTTTTGGCCAAAAGGAATACACCATCACAGGACTACTCATAACTTTCTACCCAGACCAGAAATCTTTGTCAAAGATTGAACAACATCAATTATATAAAATAATTTGCAGATGAGAATCTGCTTATCATGAAAGAAGTAACATATTTGTCCTTTGTTTAGTTATATTTTACCAGTTAGGAAAGAAACAAACTGGAATTTATAGAATGAATAAAAGTTTTTACATTTATCTATGTGTTAATCTGCTTGCTAGCTTTCCAATTCTGATGAAAATCTAACTGGATTCATTTCTTTTCTTAAATGAGCAGTTTTAATTTTTGAGATTACGTACTTCTGTACTGTCATTTTCCTTGCAATGTCAATTTCTTAAAAAAATTCTAGGCCCTTGTAAAACAAGAAAAACTTGATTGTGAAGAACAAATTATCAAAGAAAGAGAACATCATAAGAAAATGGCTGTTGAAAGAGCTCAGGCACGTTATAAAAAGCATTATTCTATGTGTTGGGAAGTGATCAACCAAATAATTGATTTGTCCACAAAAGTAGGAGAGTATCGTCTACTGACAAACAAGTGAGTATGGTAACTGTTAGGCAAAAATAACTGGTGTTGAGGAGCTGTAAGGCTTCAGTATTCACATTGGTTTAAGCATGATAACATCTTATGTAGATACCTTTCAGGACAGCTCTAATCAGTTTATGTAGAAAGTAGTATTACGTTTGTGTGAGGATTTACTGATGTGCAATACAAAATGAGCTAATGCTAGAGCCTTAGCATAATGTCTTGAAAACACAAATAACTTGAGTCCTTGGGACACCATAATCCACAAGTTCTACAGCTTATGAAGCTACTGATTTCCTTTTTTATGAACAAATTCCTTTTTTTAAAACCTGAGTGGTGCTCATCTCATTTTAGATTGCTCAATTATCTGAATACCTCCTCAGTGTAGTATAAACAGAATTAACTTCCTAAGATAGATAACCTACCTGGACTGTCCTAAAAGTAACAGTCTAAAATCTTCCCTCTTTTGTTTTGCTCTAATTGTATAGGGATTCTGAGAAGGTCTTAATAAAGCAACAGCCTCCAAGCCTGTGCTGTAGGACTGTTTGCAAAGCCAAAATGTATCATAATTGCTGTTGTTTCATTAGTGTTCAGTGATTAGACTGTGGAATGAGGTTTATAGCATTAGAAAGTGTGCTGAAATCTTAATTTCCTTTTGATGTATGTCAGTATAATAAAGCTGTAACTATATGAAATATGCATTATTTTTGGAAATAAATTATATTTATGGAAATCACATAAATTTTGGCCCAGTAAGTGTATGATAAAATAGTCAGCCTATATACAGTTTATTCATTGATTTCATTATTTCCTTGGCTGATGGTTCCAGTGTAAGCTAATATAATATTTGCTTGCACTGAGTCATGCACAATATATATGTAGCTCTTTGATATGTTTCCAAAGTACACATACCAAAGTTGTATCTGCATTTACTGTATTACAGGTATGCTTTGTCTCTCAAGTGCACTTCATTGTGCAGGATACATTCATGATTTTCAATTATTTTCAATTATTTTTGAATAGCTTATGCAGTGTTTTTCTAAAACTGTACTGCTCAATTGAGTACAATTACTAAAAAAATGTACATTCAAAACAATGTAATTTTAAGACCTAGGAGAAACTTTCATTTAGACCATTTGTTATGTTTAAGGTGTTATAGTTCTGTTTAGTCAGAAGCCAGACATCTGTTGTAACATATTGCAGCATTCTGTTCACATAGAACTTTCTCTTACTGTTTCATTTGGTTATTTTTTCTTTCTAAATTAATTTTAGCCTCCAGGAAAAATTGGGTATTTTTGGTGAGAGTAGGCTTTACCTCACAAAAGGGAAGAATATTTTGGAGTAGGGAAAAATAACTACAGCAAAACTGTTACTACACAGCTCTGTCAGCCTGTGCTGTGACACACTTATGAAAATACTAAAATCTGCAAGTGCCTACAACTGTCGTGTGAGTACTCAAGCACTTGTAGGAAGCTGTAATAATAATAGAAAACATCATAAACCATGTCTAGTTTCACATATGCTTGTTTCATCATTGTGATTCTTGTAAATTTGGGTGTACTGTTCTCAAATATCTAACCCCTTTAATTTTTGCTTTGTACCCCATTGTATCCTGTTTTTTTTTTTTTTCCTGCTGCAGCAGAATTCCATTAAAACTGATGCTTGATTGGAAGGAATTTTTTTACAATGGGAAACCAATTTATGAACAAGCCTCAATTCAAACTTTACCAAATGAACCAAAGGCAGAACACCTTGCAGAGCTTGATAAAATGAATCTGTTGGATGAAAAAGATTACAGTGAATACAAGGTACATAATGGATGATAATACACCTTTTCATAATCATAAATGTTTTGTTGTGAAGTTTCATTTTGTTGTGATGTTTCATTTTGTTCTTGACAATAATGGCAAATGTATGAATCATGGCCTGTCTTTGACTTGTGAAATTAAAACAATATATATGTGTGTTTGTCTGTATCCTGAAGGGGTTGGTGTATCTTCTTTTGCAATGAGTATAAATGTTTGAGTTTCTGTGATGAATACATGACAGCTCAATTTACTTTTATTTCAGCTTAAGTTTTTCTGGTTTATGTATATATAAGGTCCTTGTTCATACCATATCATAGTATCATAGTATTACCAGGGTTGGAAGGGACCTAATAGATCATCAAGTCCAACCTCTACCACACAGCTCA
>JAOXOE010030561.1:0-12937 GCA_028565055.1 Phoeniculus purpureus
TCAGCCTTTCCTCATCAGGGAGATGTTCCACTCCCTTCATCATCTTTGTGGCTCTGTGCTGGACTCTCCAGCAGTTCGGTGTCCTTCTAGAACTGAGGGACCCAGAACTGGACACAATATTCCAGATGCTCTCTCACCTGGGCAGAGTACAGGGGGAGAACTTCTCTCAATCTACTAACCAACCCCCTTCTGATCCACCCCAAGATGCCACTGGCCTTCTTGGCCACAAGGGCACATTGCTGGCTTATGGTCATCCTGCTGTCCACCAGGACCCCCAGGTCTCTTTCTCCTACGCTGCTCTCCAGCAGGTCAGCCCCCAACCTATACTGGTACCAGGGGGTAGAGTGAGAAGACATCTCTCTGTCATCCTAGCTTAAAATAATAGATTAGTTTTATCCTTAGAGCTTCAACAACTCTTGATACCATGGCATACTGCTTCCCTGGCATGCAGCTGAATTAAAAAAAACATAAAGCCATAAGAAAATGTAAGTTTTGCTCCATAGATTTCAAAGGAAAAAAGGCACATTGCAGGAATATGGGGGAGCCAGTAAATAAATGCTTAAAACAAAACCAAATATTTCTGAAAGCAGTGCAGTGTCTGACACAGCATGGGAGCTGAAGCAAATAAATATTTCCTAAAGAGTTCTGGAAGGAACTTGAATTTAACAAAATTTGTTTTATTAGCGATTAAAATGTACTTATTCACCTGGTTGAAAGATACTGTGCACAGAAAGAATTTTGTAGTGAGGACTGATGATTAGGTAGCCCAGGTAACACATAAACAATCTCTATCCATTCCAGAGACTGTCTGGAAAACTGGAAAGCTGTTGACATTTGATAGCTGCTCAGTACTGGCTGTGACATGAGCTCCTGGTTACAATCTATTTCTAGTCCTCTGTGATTTACTGTGTTTACAAAATTCTTGGAGAATTGCTGTGGCATCTGAAGGCCAAGCAATGTTTAAAGCTCGCTAGGAACAGCCAGGAACAGCCAGTCCAGCTCCCTGCCCTGCCCTGCTTCAGGTTACCAGAGCAAATGCATCCAAATATATTAGTATGATATGCTCAACTCCAAATGTGATCATCCCAGAAAATCCTCGGCATGCTGCTGTTGCTGAGACTGTGTGTGTGAGGAAGATTTAAAAAGCCTGACAATCTAAAATCTTATAGGAAATAAAATAAAAACATAGTAACTTAATCTAACCATGAAAGGAATTGACCTTACAGAGCAGAAAGCTGGCTTTACCAGCTGACAGTTATTTAGGCTCTTCATCCTTCATGTGTATTTAACAGGCCTAAGCTCTCTTAAAATCTTCTCCATCAGTGTTTTCTCCCCACAGATCAAAGCCCAAGAGCTTACCCAAAGTAGCTTCATATTCATTCTTTATAGCCAACAGCAAGGGTTTATATGTCTTGAAGTCATTTATGAAGAACTCAAAGATCTCTCTGTAGGGCTGAAAGACAGAAGACAGCTTGTGAAAACACTCAGCAGCACCAGTTCAGAGTTCAGAGATAGCTGTTTGGTCTGACATTGATGCTATTGCTGCTACCACCATGTCTTCTGTTCTCCCTGAGCATACCTCACTGTTAAATAAACTCAAACACGTCAGGTAAGGCAGCAACAAGTATTTCCAAAGCATAAACACATTTATAAAACCTCTATTTTTTTCTCTTGTCATTAGTCAATCATTGTTTCCCTTCTGTTCTCTTTCCCTACCACTTTCTTTCCCCATAACTACAGGATTCTTTGGGGAATCAGAATTTTAATTACTGCAGATAAAATTTAACCCCAAGCTTCCCATGGTCTGTGTAAATGCTTGAACTGCAGGATATTACCAACTCCTACAAATTAAAGTATCTCCATGAGGTGTGTCTTCAAACACTCATTACAGACTAAGAATTTGGGGTTCCTAGCTCAGGCAAGAGCTAGATGAGAAAACCCCTTCTTGTCACCTGCAGAATCCTGACTTCACAAAAGAGAGATTTTGCAGTGAAAATCTGGGAACCCACTTGCTGCCTCCTGGTTTTACAAAGGAATCTTCAGGAGTTCAGTCTGTAAATTCTGTTTCACATCCACTTTGGATTATCGTGTCTTCTGAGCTTTGATTCTAAAGTGGAAGCTGCTCTAGAAGACTCAGATATTTCACAGGGAGATGAGAACAACCCAACAACCTGCAAATGGCAGCAACCCAATGTATAAAGGACCTGCTTTCAGTGCAGCTTTTCAATGTGAGCTGTGAACCCGCTCATCCAACACTGCCCAGAGGTGCCCATTCTACTCATCTTCAAGTCAAGAGAACCTCATATCAGACCTGTAATTTCAGTTCTTGAGAGCTCTTTTTAGTCAGATCGAGAGTTTGCAGCTCTTTCTTCAAGTAGGACTCCAGTTGCTCCAAGTATTGTGGCTTTGGGATGGTGAGAGGGGTCTGTTTATTGCTGCAGAGACACAGGAAAAGAGCGGACATACAGGCTTAGGTGTGTCATGCATGTAAGACTGAACTCAGATCAGCTCTCACTGACTCTGGAAGAGGTTCTACTCTGTCAAACTGCTTCCAGCAATGCTGGTGACTTGACCAGTAGTACGAACTGAGTTTACCTAAGCTCTCTGTCCTCTGGGGCACAGCAGGGCTTGTGGTTCATCAGGATGAGCTGCCCAGATGCAGGCCAAGTGGACAAGTAGCCTCGAGCAGAAAGCTGGAAAGATAGAGAGAAGCCTTTTGCTGGATCTGAGTGCTCCAAACTCACAACAAAGAGCCAAAATGCAGAATCATTACAACTGCCTATGAAACACTAGAGCCAGACCTGAAACTCTCATCAGCCAGGCCTGACAGCACCTAAAAAACAGGTAATTTTTTGTGTTCCATGAAGAAGTCATCTTTCCAGGCTGGTACTGTTTGTTAATGACCTGTGAACTATCTTCTGGTAGCTTCTGCTCATGCTGCTAGATTGAGTGATTGTGGGAAGCTGTTCACACCTTTGGGTGGCAAATGATTTCTTGCTACAGCAGGACCCCTGGAAAATTAGACAAATTATCAGCATTTCCCATTAATCTAGATGAAACCCAAATGAAGAGGTTTCGCTTTGGTTGTGTTTCCAGCAGGGAGTTTGCAGTCAGGGGAGTGCTCTCCACCCAGTGCGGGTAACTTGTACACATCAAGAGTTTTAACTGCAGGTTGGTGACCCTGCACAAAACACAGGCATCAGTGTAGAAGGTTGTGAAAGTGAGATCTGAGGAACAGTAAAGAGAATGTGATGTGGTAGTTTTCCTTTAGAAGCTGCAAACTCTTCTAAAAAGCAGACTCTTATTTAAGAGTCTTATTTAAGATTGCCATGTCTTCAATATTCTAACACAATAATTAATATGTGATTGTCCCATAGAAATCCATCCCTATTCTGCCTGTAAAAGGTGCAAAAAATGTGTCATAGGCAAACAGTAGGGTTTGATTTTCAATCTTCAAGCCTGAAAGAGTTAAATGTGAAGCCTCAGAAGTTTAAATGTCCTAATTTTAGTTCAAAAAGTAGGAGGATCACACTGGAGAAACAGTATGATACAGATTTACAAAGAGTTGGAAATCCCTTGTATAATGAGGATGGGGCTTAGAGAACATCACAGTTCTAGAGACAGACTCGCACTCGAGTCTTGGTGCTCATGCAGCACCAGCACCTGGAGCTTGTCCCAGAAGTGGCATGTTACTGAAATACAACCAAAACGCTAATGAAAAACTCCCCAAAATATATCACACGTGACTTTTATAGACTTTAACCTCCCGTTAGTTTCTTGGATACATATTCCTGGAATTTATTTTCTCGTAATATGTCTTTTTTTATTTAAACTACATGGGTCAAATTCTGACTTCAGTGTTTGGGCCACATGTCCACTCAGATAGTTGCAGCCAAGAACAATATTTATATTTCTCTTCTCTTTTCTCTGTCCTTAAAAACACAGTAAATAATTCAGGAGACTGACATAGGTTCTCCTCCCCCTCTACTCTGCCCTGGTGAGACCGCATCTAGAATATTGTGTTCAGTTCTGGGCCCCTCAGTTCCAGAAGGACACACAACTGCTTGAGAAGTCCAGCGCAGAGCCACAAAGATGATGAAGGGAGCAAAAAATTCCCCTGATGAGGAAAGGGAGCTGGGTCTCTTGAGCTTGGAAAAAAGGAGACTGAGGGGTGACCCCATTAATGTTTATAAATATGGAAAGAGCAGGTGTCAAGAGGCTGGAGCCAGGCTCTGCTCAGTGGCACCCAATGACAGGACAAGGGGAAATGGGTGTGAGTTGAAACATAGGAGGTTCCACAGCAATATGAGAAGGAACTTCTTCCCAGTGAGGGTGACAGAGCACTGGAACGGGCTGTTCAGGGAGGTTGTGGAGTCTCCTTCTCTGGAGACATTTAAAACTCGCTTGGACATGTTCCTATGTGACTTGATCTAGGGGATCCTGCTCTGGCAGGGGCATTAGACTAGATCATCTTTTGACGTCGCTTCCAATCCCTAACATTCTGTGATTCTGTGATTTTTTTTTTTCTCCATAAATATTAAGGAAAATTAATACAATTAAAACTTGCTTGACTTCCTAACAGTTTGAGATGGTCCAGTAAAACTCAGAATTGACCAAGTCAGCAAAATGTGGATTTTTCACTGGAATTCTTCAACTCACTGGAGTCTTCTCTTCCTTGGACAGGATGTAGTTCAGATTGTCAATATACATTCGGCAGTCTGGAGTCTCAGGGGATGCTTCGGCAGCCATCCTGTGCGATGACAAGAAGGAAACTCTGAAAAAGTACAGAATTCACTAAAGATACAGCGGAAACATTAAAACGTGATGAAAAACTTCATCCTGAAAAGGGTAATCAGGCCTTGGAACAGGCTGCCCAGGGAGGGGGTTGAATTGCTGTCCCTGGATGTGTTTTAAAATTGTGACAATCTGAAGCTCAGGGACAGGGTTTAGCAGTGGCCTTGGGACAGTTGGGTTAATGATTGGACTCAACGATCTTGAAGCTCTTTTCCAACTTTAATGATTATGTGAGAAGTCATGGATCTCCTGCTCTGGAAAGATCCCAAAGCTGCCTGCATGTTCTCCTGTGAGATCTGCTCTAGGGGATGCTGCTCTGGCAGCGGGTCAGACTGGATGATCTTCAGAGGTTCCTTCCAATCCCACCAGTCTGGGATTCTGTGAAAGGAATCTCTAGAATCTGGGTGTGGAAGAACTCGGTTTTGGGGATAAGGAGGAGACCCTGCTGCTTTGATGACTATTCTGAACTACAGGGATTTAATTAGAACAGGGTATCGATGGCAGATGCTTTGATAAACTGGCAACCTACAGTGCAAAGGGAAACCGCTTTCTGAACTGTAAACAAAGACCAGGTAATGACCACAGTGGAAGGAACTGCGCCTGGAGCCTCTCGGGGACCCCTTGCTGCAGCCTGGCCGCGGCCTCATCTCCCACTGCTCAGTGCTTTCCCGGTGTCCATGTGCTAAAACGGGGATGTGGAACCGCGTTCAGCCGCCATGGGCTCCACCAGCCGGTGCGTGCGGCGGGCTCGCTTGTCCTGGCGGGGCCTAAACGCCGCTCCCTCCCCCCATCAGCGGCTCCGCTCCCCAACCCTTACCGCACCGCCGTGGCCCGCGCACGCTGTTTACCTCCGTCGCTATGGAAACGCTTCCTCCCACCTCCGCCCTTCTCAGGACCATCATCGCGTGACGCCGTAGCTGCCCCCGGCAGCGCCTGAACCCACACCACTGCCGCTCTCCGGGCCCAGCCCGGCTCCGCCGCTTGGCTGGCTCTATACAGTGTCGAACCCGATGGTGTCAGCGCTGTTCGTCGACTCTCCGCCACGGCGCAGAGGGCGAAAGCGACCTTTGTGAGGAAAGGCGCATTGGGAACAGGCGAGCGCAAGGCAGGCCCTGAAGGCGGGGCTTGTGGACGCCGTGCATTTCGGGAATTGTAGTTCCAGCGCGACATCGGAGTGGTGGGCTGGGTGGGGCGCTGACTCTGCTTCCCGTCATACCGTACGGAGCGGCGGAGCCGGCGCTCGCATTCCATTGGTTGGTGATCGGGGCCGGGCCTCGCGCGCCGCCCGCTGACACAAAGCAGCTCCAAGATGGCGGAGGCGGGCGGCTCGCGCGGAGGGGACGCGGTGGCGCCGGGCCCGGGCTCGGGCTCGGAGCAGGAGCTGAACCGTCGCCTCCGCCGCCTCTACCCGGCCGTCAACCAAGAGGAGACCCCGCTGCCGCGCTCCTGGAGCCCGAAGGACAAGTACAACTACATCGGTCTCTCGCAGGGCAACCTGCGCGTCCACTACAAAGGTGCCGGGATGGGGCGGCGGCGCCAGAGTCGGCCTCGGGTTCGGCGGGGGCAGGCGGGAGGCCGGGTGGGAGGCTGCCGCAGGTCCAGCAGCAGCTGGAGAGAGAAGAGAAGGTAATCAAAGGAAGAGAAGAGAAGGGAATTAAGGGAAGAGAGGAAATGGAACGAAGAGAGGAAAAGGGAAGGGAGTGAAGAGAAGGGTTGCCTCGGCCATGGGCCAGGCTGCTCGCCCTGGGTGCCCTGGCGGGTCTCCAGCCTGACGTGGGGCTCGGGAAGCAGAGGTGGGCTGGAGCCCAGGGCTCTTCCTCCACTGAGTGTGCTGCCCTATATAATGCTGTGCAGTGTCCCCAGCCTGGGCCTCGACACGGCTCGGTAGTCACATCATACATTTACTCAGGCATCCCGCTTACAACTCGGCCAAGGGGTTGGATGTTATCGACTGGGGGCTTTGGCTCCTTGAGGTCACACAAAGTAAATGCCCCCAGAATTGTAGGAGTTGGAAAATTGCACTGGTGTTTTTTGGTTCTCCTTACCCACCCCGCAGAGAACCCATTATTCCTTTTCCTGCCACGTTAGTAAACACTGATGTCATTCCCCTCTTGTGTAATCGTTTTTGTCTTCTTTTTGTGTGCGTCACTGTTCAAATGGTATACATGGGGAGTGGGAGAGGCAGTGCTGTCAGTCTTTCTCCCTAACCACAGAGAGAAAACAAAGAGAAAACTACAGTTCTCACAGGGTTTATGGTGGCAGTACAGGGTTATAGATTCCAGTACTCTTAAGTGTTTGGTGTAGGTAGAAGCAGTCCAGACAGTGGTGTCATACATCAAAACGTGGGAGAGCTCAAATCCCATAAAGACTTACCTTTCTATTCGTTTATAGGTCATGGTAAAAATCACAAAGACGCTGCCTCAGTCAGGGCCACACACCCCATACCTGCAGCCTGTGGCATTTATTACTTCGAAGTGAAGATTGTCAGTAAAGGCAGAGATGGGTAAGTACCTTATCCCAGTTCAGGGGGCTGGCGATGTGTGTTTGGTGGCTCTATTGTACTCTGACCTCCCTTCCAGAAGGGTGAGAAGTCCTGTGGCTGCTGGCTAGAGCAGGCAGGTACATCACAGGGAGGTTGTGGAGGTTATGTGCCCTTGATTGATGGGTGTAAATGTGGAATGGCCTGGAAATGCTAACCCAGGTGCTTTCTGTGCTCTTCCGTACAGTCAATTTTAAAAATTTAGGAAACTTTAGGTGCAGTTTGTGTTAAAATAGTGTGTTGCTAGCTAGGCTTGGTTGCTTAGATTTCACAAGTTATGATGCCTCACAATTGGAGTACAATAGAAGGGAGGAACTTTGGAGTTGGATGGTTGCAGAGCTGTTTGTATGGTGAAGAGTAGCCACAGCAGTACCTGAGCACTGGAGGGAGAACTTCTGAGACTGTTTTATCCACCATAAAGGAAAAGATGCTCAAAGAGAGGAAAATGAGATGATTGCAAATACAAGCTGGGATCTGCATTGCTTCAGTCTAGGGCCTGAATTTGGGCTTGGGCCCTTATCTCAGGGTTGACTGCAGCACAGAGTGCTGGGAACAGCTTGGGAGACAGTGCTGGACCTGGAATGCTGAGTAGGAGAACGTTCCTCCCAACCCACTTGTGTGTTTTGTGCTAATAGTTACTGTTGTTGCCGTGTCTGTCTGTGCTGCTCTGAGCAGTGGCAAGTAGAACTGCAAAAGCAGCAGATCCTGTCAGGAGCAGTGAAGCAGCCACCCCTTTGCAGGCAGCACCTTGATGGTCTGTGCTGGTTGTGGGTTTGGATCTGCTCCAGCCTGGGCAGGATTTTGATCCAAGAAGAAACTGAAACAAGATGTGTGTAGAGCTCCTTTAAAGTGATATTCAGGGTACTGGGAAATGTGGGAAAGCAATAAAGGGATGTTTCTAACAAAGTCTAAATTTCTGCTGTAGGTTTGCTTTTTAATCCTTATAAAGGTATCAACCTGCTCTGTGTGTGTGTGTGTTGGACATCTGTCATTGCTGGAGGATGACAGTTGCAGAGACAACTACTTAGCTCGCAGGAGGAGGTTCTGAGTGTAATTAATTAATCTGATCCTTCAAGAATAACTTTGGAACTCTGGCCAGTTTAGGGGTCTCAGGGCAGGGCAGCAAACATTCCTTCTACAAAACAAATTGAAGTAGTAACTTTTTCCTGTTGAAATTTTCCACTGTGGCTGTTGAGCTGAGAAGTGGTCTTTTTGTAAAAAGTATCTCAAATCGTGCTGTACTCAGACCTGTAGTAATTCTGTAAACCTGTAACATTTCCTCTGGGTTTTTTCTTCAGTCCTTTGGTTTGTAGAATGATGTATGTTGGGTATTTCTAAATCACTGAAGTGTGTTGTTTTTCTTTAGCTTGGTAAAAAGGAGACCCCATTAATGTATATAAATATGGAAAGGGCGGGTGTTAGGAGGATGGAGCCAGGCTCTGCTCATTGGCATCCAATGATAGGACAAGGGACAATGGATGTGAGCTGGAACATAGGAGGTTCCACATCAATATGAGAAGGACCTTCTTCACAGTGAGGGTGACAGAGCACTGGAAGGGACTGCCCTGGGTGGGGGGTTGTGGAGTCTCCTTCTCTGGAGATGTTTAACACCTGCCTGAATGTGTTCCTGTGCGACTTGATCTGTGTGGTTCTCTGGCAAGGGGATTGGATTAGATGATCTTTCGAGGTTCCTTCCAATCCCTAGTGTTCTGTAATTAATTCGCTGCGTGTCTCCAAGGATCAGAGACTCCTGTGTCAATAGTCCATGGTTGTTTTTCCTATATTCAGTAACAACAGTTACTTTCCAGGGACACTTTGAAGGGTATGCATCTGGTGGTGTGAATGTTACAGTGATATGAGCATGAGATGCTGAGTGCTGTAACCTGAATTCAGGGCCATGGTGAACCTTCAGGAGCTCATCCCGTGTCTCACTCAGTCCTGTCCCTCATTTTTCTTGTGCTGGTGGAGAATGCCACAGTTTTTATCTCGCACACTGTGGTGCTGGAGATTCAGAGGTGTCAATTTGTTTTGTAGCTGCTGCCTATCTGTCACTTTAGAAGGTATTTTTGCATTTCTTATCTTTAGTAGTTTGAAGTCCATTCACTGGAGACTTGGTACTTTCTAATAGTGAAGAGACATCTCTTCTTTGGAAGTTCTCAAGTGTTTATTACACCTTGGCTTCAGTTTAAAAGAGTAAAAGTTTAGAAATCTAAAGAAAGAACGAAAGGAAGTTCTCAAGCGGCAGAGCATCTCTCTAGGAACTCAACTGGCAGCCCTTTAGCCAGGGCAGAGGAGGAAGAGGCATCTTTCTGAGCTCATTTCCAGAATATGTAAAGTCTCTGCACTGTAGCAGGTTATTTTCTTGATGCCTCATGGTGTAGTGAGCTAAGGACCATGGGACATCATCCACTGTGCACTCTCGTTTTGGTTTGTGATGGCTTTTTGCATTTAAGTTTAAACTGTGACCAACTGAGTCTCAAAATGAGACTTACTCAAAAAAATCTTTGGGTTTGGTTTTCAGGAGGGTGCTTGGAGGAGCCTGAGTTGATTTGGCTCAGTAGCTCAAAGCTCTTGTCTTATGTGTGAGTAGTTGTTAGCCCAACCCTCCACACTTGGTTAGACGCTAATAAACCACAGAAACTAAGGCTTGTGGGTGAGAGATGGGGTAGAAGCTCTCAATGGCTTTTACTGGAGATGTCAGAATCCTGAAGCTCACAGGGTGACTGTTGCAACAGGACAAAAGGTGTTGCCTGTCTGTTTCACTCTGATAAGAGTTCCTGAGGTGGCATCAGGCAGTGCCACTTCTGGATTGGTATTGCTGCTGGGACAGAGGAGCCTAAGCTGTAGAGACAACTGAGGTTGTTGGTACCTCCTTTCTGGCTTTCTGTTCTGTTTGTGGGGTTGAGGTGATTTAAATCCAGTGAGATCATGCTTATTCATGACGTTTGGTTTTAGGCTTGTGTTTGGGTTTGTCTATGGGTATGTGGGTGGCTTTCTGGGGTCTTTTTGAGTTTTTGGGGGTTTTTCCCCCCTTGAGTGAATGGAGGCTGCCAAATTGCAGCCAATTGAAAAATTGTCTTGACCAGGAGACTGGGCAGAACCTAACAAAGCAGATCTATCTACATTGATCCTTTGTGCTACTCCTTGTTTGGAGAGATGGTTCTTAGCCTCAGAGAGTAGAGAATTTAGTTGGCAGCCTCTAGTTCCAGCCCTCTCCATAGCTCCTTGTCTGTGCTGAACGCACAGGGAGTGGTTCCACAGCACTTCAAGATGACACAAGACCGTCAGAATTCTACCTTCTTATTTGCTGAATGTGTCTGTGCTTTCCCTCATGCTGAGAACCAACTGCCCCATCCTGTGGTGAGCTGCTTCTGTGACATAACTGGCTGAAAGCTGGTCATGGCCAAGTAATGATGATGACTTTGTCTGGTACCTTCACTATTCAGAAATTGCTGTGCTTCTGTAAATTGAGGTGTCTCTTCAGGGTTCTGCTTTGACAAGACAAGTCAAGATGGGCTGAGCTGGGAGAGGAAAGGGTAGGGCTTCACCAACCCTCAGGTAGTTCCATTCAAAGTATTGTCAACAGCTTTGTCTCAAGACTAGCCAAGAACTTAATTCCCGAACCATTGTGTTTCCTAAGAGCTGTTAGCTGGAACAAAAGGGTAAGAGGCAATGGGTCACAAGTATTGGCCAGGAAAGTGCCAGCTCAACATAAAGACTTTTCCTTGTGAAAATATGGTGCTGAGGATGCCCAAAGAGGCTGCAATATTTCCATGTTCAAATTTGCCCCAAGGCATCGTAAAACTTACAGAAAGACGGTACTGTACAGTGCAGCCTGTGGTTCTGTGGACTGCTCTGTTCCAGCCCTCTTCAGATGAGCAGCCTGGTTGAAGTGCACATGGTGTTTCTATTCCTGAGCTGCCACAAACAACTCAACGCTTGTATCACTGGTCTTTGTCAGAGCTCAACCTGAAGCACCAGACTCTGTTCCTCTCCTTGTCAGACATGTTTCTGTTAGCTGTTGATTTGTCAGCGCATCTCCTGTTTCCCCATTAGGTGATCTCTGGTTAGTAAACAGGAACAGAGTGAGACTCATCAGGGCAGGGTAGTGAACCCACAAGTTCTGGACTGCTGTGACTCAGGAGGATGGTCCATCTTTGTTGTCCTCCTTATGCTGGGGCAAGGTGACTCAGTTCCAGGTCTGGGGCGGTGCTGGCCCCTGGGTGCCATTTCAGTCTGTTGATGTCTTTATACATCCCCCAGCCATGCAGTGGGTCATAATGGAGTGTGGCCAGGAAGGACATCCTGGAGGCTGATCCTGGTTGTGCACTGGTTCCTGCCACCTCCTCACGGAATCACAGAGCTGTTTAGGTTGGAGGAGACCTTTAAGTTCATCAAGTCCAACCATTTCCCCAGCACTGCCAGGTCTCCACTAATACCTGTCTCTTACCCCACATCTCCAAGGCTTTGCAATCCCTTCTCACACAGGGACTCCAGCACTGCCTGAGGCAGCCTAGGCCAGGTCTGGAAAACCCTTTCACACAAGAAATTGTTCCTTAGTCAACCTAAATGTCTCCTGGCACAACTTGAGGCTTGTTTTCTCTTGTCCTGTTGCCTGTTCCCGAGGAGAAGAGACCAACCTCCACCTCACTCCAGCCTCCTGAATTTCAGGGAGCTGTTGAGAGTGAGAAGGTCTCTCCTGAGCCTCTTTTTCTCCAGTTCAGCCCTCCAGTTCCCACACTTGCTCCTCACACTGGTGCTCCAGACCCTTCCCCAGCTCTGTTGCCCTTCTCTGGACACACCCCAGCACCTCTGCTCCATTTCTGATGATCCAGCAGCTGGAGAATTGCCTTTGCAGTGACAGTTTGCTCTGGGCACCTGTCTCCTCGGGTAGTGGTTTGGTTCTGAGTAGCCCCAAAGTTGTGGACACTTTGCTGTGCTGGTGTTCTGCAAGGTCTGACCTTCCCATTGGCAGCAGAACCCATGGCTTGCCCACAGCAGCTTTGGGTGTCCTGGGCACACAGAGCCAGTGTGTGTGCTCATGGCCAGTGGAGGTGCCAGGTGGCCCAGCCCTATGTGCCAGGCACTTCATGGGGACTTTGAGCTGCGTCGGGAAGGCTGCCTGGAGATCTACTCTTGCTTTTCTTCTTGCTGTGGGGCTGTTTTTGTTACTTATTTCAAACCCTTTGTTTTGTGCCAGCACTAGTGACTGTGCCATGAGCTAGGTCATGTTAGCTGTCTTTTTGCTGGCTCTGTTCTTTCTGCAGCACTTCTGCACATCAAGATGACCTGGAATGCAGAAGGTGGTTAGACACCAGTGTGTTGGTGTCTTTTTTCCAACAGCATTTCACAGTTGCTTTGAGGTGTGCAGCCCATTCTCAGGAGATGTTGCTCAGTGCTATCTTATATTGGGAGCATTTTTCTGTGAGAGGGAAGAAAAAACTAGTCTGAAAAGTCATTCACTCACCTCTAATGGTTTCCAGATGGTGATAGAAGGTCTGTGTGTGGAGTGCTCTGGCATCAGTGGCTTCCACAGAATCACAGAATCATCATGGCTGGAAAGGACCTCCAGGGTCATCGAGTCCAACCTTTATCCTATTATCT
>JAOXOE010030562.1:0-12935 GCA_028565055.1 Phoeniculus purpureus
CATCCATGGGGTCACCCCTCAGGCTCCTTTTCTCCCAGCTCCAGAGCCCCAGCTCCCTCAGCCTCTCCTCAGCAGGGGGATGCTCCCCTCGCTCCGTCATCTCTGTGGCTCTGCACTGGGGTCTCTCCATCCCCTCTGGGTCCTTCTGGAGCTGAGGGGCCCAGAGCTGGACACAAGATTCCAGCTGGGGTCTCCCCAGGGCAGAGCTTCATGTTTCTCACAACAACCGACCGCAGCCTGTTCCCTTGCACACATCCACGGTCCTGTCTGAGGTAAATGCCCTAGAAACACCTTTTTGCTCTTTACTTTTAGGGTTTCTCCAATTGGAAAGCTCCCCAAGAGCTCCAAGAGCAGGGGATGATCTTGCAGGGAATACAGGGAATAGAAGAGACTTGGCCGCTGTGCGGTTGATGGAGCCGCACAGCTCTGCCTTTGCTTTCTGAGCCCTCTGAGCAGCCCGAGCGCTTCAGCAGTTTGTTTTTCAGTCTCCTCAAGGATTTTCTTCCCTTTCCTATTTCAGTGAGACCCTGTGTCCCGGTGAGACGGTCAAAGGCTGCTGCCCGTGGTCGGGGGGGTGGGGAGCGGGTTGTGACGCAGAAACACCCGTTTAGGTCTTTAACTCATTTCCCTCACGTTTGGAAGAAACAAACCTGCCGCCACACAGTCCAGAGAGAAACTGCACAGACCTCATTGGTCAGACTACCCGAGTGGAAGTGAGAGCTGCAGATGCCAAGAGACCGTCCGTTCGCGCGCAGAACAGCCAGAGGTGCCCTCTCCCGTGCAACGAGCAGCCGAGCCGCCAGCGCTCGCTGGACAGGCACTCACTTGCCCACTGAATTACCAACCCCTCGCATTAACGGTCCCACCGGGACTTTCACCATTGACTTCAAAGGCAGAGAGATTAGGATGCGTGAAGACTTGGCTGGAGCACTGCTCATTACGAGAGTCCTTTCATGTTCCATAAGGCTTTGCCAGGCTTTAACCATTTAGGCTGAAATTCCAGCTGCTTCAGAGCTGCCCCGGGCTTCATTCCTTTGGAAAACGCCAAACAGAAGGGTTCAGCAAGAGCTGGGAGCGAGTAGTCAGGAAGGCTGGGACGGGGGAACCAGGGAGGTGAGTGGGACTGGAAACGTCTAGGGAAAGAAAGTTGGACTGGCAGTGGCCAAAGGAAACTGGGGCTGCAAGGAAAAGCTAAACCAAGAAGCATCTTGGGGGCTGTGGAGTCTCCTTCTCTGGGGAAGGTTCAAACCCGCCTGGCCATGTTCCTGTGCCACTGGATCTAGGGGCTCCTGCTGTGGCAGGGGGCTGGGACTGGGTGATCTGTCAAGGTCCCTCCCCATCCCAAATGTTCTGTGACTGAGGCCGGCTTTAAACTCCAGCTGAGGGCTCGTCGGTGTTTTCCAGCTTTCCTCAGCAACCCGCGGCCACAGCCAGCTCTGCGCAGTTATTCTGAGACCAGCTCTCGCTCCCCAGCACGTCCTCCTTGGGATATATTTATAAAGCACCTTCTGTTCCCCAACTCTTCTGCCTGGCAGCAGCAGTTGGCTGCGAGAGCCTTCGCCGTCAGCGTTCCTGCAAAACCCGGCGCCTCTAAGCCACGGGCGGGTTTTCTGACACCTACTAAAAGCCTCTGCAGCGGTCTCTGCGGAGAAGGGAAACTCCGGATTAAAGCAGGAGAAAGCAGCTCCCGGAGTTTCCAGCCTGCAGCTGACCCGATCTCATCGGTTGGTTGTCCTGGACAACAGAGACCCCAGGCTGGGCCAGCGCGGAGCTGCACCAGTGGCAGCGCACGGTGACCGCGTGCAGGAGAGCAGGGGATCTGCCCGACAGCACCGGGATGCTGCCGGTGGCTCTGGGCAGGGTTTGTGTGTTGATGGAAGGGAGGACACAAATATTTATCCTACCCAGTTCCTTTCCCAAGCACAAGGAGCCGTCTCCAGGCTCTGAAACTGACCAGAGGCTGCTCTGCAGCAGCTCCAGCAGTGGCACCAGCAGGCAGCCATCGGGGAGGCTGGAAGGGAAAAGGCTGCTTTGCTGAGGCTGAGGGCAGCCCAAGGGTTGGGGCAGAGCAGCCCAGCCCGTCTGAGGTTGCTTGGGAACGTTGCTGTCGTCTGCCTCTCACAGAGCCCCCAGTAGAGAACCGCAGAATCACTCAGGTGGGAGAAGACCCCTGGGATCATCGAGTCTGACCACCAGCCCTGCTCTACGAGGTCACCCCTAACCCAGGCCCCCAACAGCACATCTGAGCGAGTTTTAAACTCATCCAGGGATGGGGACTCAGCCCCCACCTGGGCAGCCCAGCCCAGGGCCTGACAAAGAAGAGACTGAGCCGCACACTGTGCAGAAGGGCTCCTGTGGATGCAGCCGTCCCGGCTCCATCAGAGCCTGGGTTGCTGGAAAGGTGGCAGGAAACTTTAGCCTTTGCTTGCATGTGTCCTGTTCCCTCGCCCAGCTCCGCTGGTGTCCCTGCTCTCCCCACAGGGCGCCTTGCTCACGCCCTGGCATTCCAGACCCAGCCTCAGAGCGCTCCGTGTTTATTTCTTAACTGGGCTGGGGGTCAACAAGCCCGGGGAGGGAGATGCTGCTCCCCTGGCTTGCAGCAAAAGCTGAGCTGAACTTCATGGAACAACAACAACAACAGAAATTGTGCTTCCAGCCCTCGGAATTCCCCTCACACCTTTGATCTCGAAAGCTCCTCACAACCCGGCTGCGTCTAGAAGGCAGTTGGAGAAGTTCTGATGGGAGAGGCTGAACCAACTTTCTCCCAGCTGTGGTAGCAGCACTAACTTTGTTCTCCTGGAGGCCTGTTCTGAAGGATCTCCACGTGCTCTGCTGCCTTGGAGGTGTTGGAAGGGCTGGGAATGTAGAAAGATTCCGGACGTTGTTGGCAGAGGCCCCCTAAAGCTTGTGCAGCATAGCCAGGGCTTCGAGACCCAGCAGCACTCCGCAGCCACAGCAGCCGGGCAGCGACCTGCACTGCTGCGGTGTGAAAGCAGAGCTCTGGGGGGGGCAGTAAGCACCTGCAGCATCTGTGGGTGTCCGCGGAGGCACAGCCACTGCCCGCAGTCCGGAGCACGGGAGCACAGAGCATCAGGGACCAGAAAACGCCCTTCGTCCCCTTCTCCCGTCGTGGTCCGAAGACTCGCTGCCGGTGCCTCTGCCAATGTTTGTTCTGTCTCCCGGCTGGTCCTGGCTCTGCCACTCTTGTACCGCAGCTGCTTCCGCAGCACCGGTGCCAATCAGCAGGTCAGAGCGAGTTTTCCCCGGAGAGCAGATTGTTCAGGTTATTGTTGCTCGACTGGGGAAGTATTTTGGTGGCCAGCGGCGGATCAGAACGGGGGTGGTTAGCAGATCAGGAGAGGTTCTTCTCCCCCTCTACTCTGCTGCTCTGGGGAGACCACAGCTGGATTCCTGTGCCCAGTCCTGGGCCACTCAGCTCCAGAAGGGCACAGAGCTGCTGGAGAGAGCCCTGGAGAGGAGGTTCCACATCAACCTGAGAAGGACCTTCTTCATGGTGAGGGTGCCAGACCCCTGGCAGGGGCTTTCCAGGGGGGTTGTGGAGTCTCCTTCTCTAAAGACGTTTCAGACCCACCCAGGCCATGTTCCTGTGCAGCTGGATTTGGGGATCCTGCTGTGGCAGGGGGATGGGACTGGATGATCATCCGAGGTCCCTTCCCGTCCCTGGTGCTCTCTGCTGCTGTGGTTCTCTGTTGTTAAACCTGTGCTGAGCCAGGGTGCTGCAGAGGCAGACCTGAGGTGATAAGGATGCTCCCTGTGGTGGCCCTGTGCAGGGGTCACTCGCTGCATTCCAAACATACTTGGACTAACAGCCCCTTGGCCAGCTCAGGGCTTGCAGCGTGCGATGGAGGGGTGGTTATTGGGCTGACAGCAGCGCAGATGTGAAGTGCGGATGTAATTCACGGAGAATGTGCTCCCCTGGGGCAAGAGGAATCACTTCAGAGGTGAGGCAGGAGACAAGGCAGAGACAGACACAGCCTTCACCTGAGCGGAGGCTGCACCCTGAGCACGCGTCTGCGAGGTGGGTGACCAGACCATGAACACGGGGTAGGGCAGAGCTAGGAGCTGAAGGGGAGGACTTAGGCAGCCTTTCAGTTGCCTTTGCTGAACAACTGTGCTTGGCCTTGGGGGATTGGACTGGATGGTCTTCTGAGGTCCCTTTGCAGTCCCTGATGCTCTGTGGTGCTGTGACTTTGCAAAAAGAGGTTTTGCAGAGCCGTGGTGGCTGCCGAGGAGTGACGCTGAGTTGGTCATGAAGTGGGAGCGCAGGGAAGGGTTCAGTGCGATCCGCCGTGCCCGTAACTCGCATCTAGTGAGCAGGGTGGGTGATCCCTCTTACGAGGTGCTGTCTGTCTTCCTTTCTACCTGCTCGGGGGATGCTCTGAGCCGCTGTCGCTTGGTGGCTTCTTTCCACGTAGTGTCAGCTCTGCCATCCATCCGCTTCTCCGGTGGTAGGGTTACGGCTGCCAGCCTGCATCGGGTCTTCTCTAACCGTGTTAAGTGCGGCCAGCGGCTTTGTTCCCCTCAGCATTCTCCTTCAGCACTGATCCCTGTTCAGGCACCGATGTCCAAACAGATGTTGGGATGTGTGCGATTTCCCGTGGGAGCTTTGCTGGAGGCAGCAAGGGCTCTGGAGTGAATTCGGGACTTGCCAGCCCATCCCTGTCCCACAGAGCTGAGCCTGTCTGAGCTGCCACCCCCTTCACGTTAGTTTCTGCTCTTTCTGCTGAGATAGAGCAGTGCTACCCCATCCCACTGCAAAGATCTTTCACTGACATCTGTCACAGAGCACGGGTGGGGTATAAAATGATGGATCAGAACTCGTCGGGACAGGTCAGTGCTGAGTTGTAGTAGAGCAGGTGTAGAGGAGGGCAGCAGAGCTGGGGAAGGGCCTGGAGGATCAGTCTGGTGAGACTGAGAGATGGAGAGAGCTGGGGCTGTTGAGTTTGAGGAAGAGGAGGCTGAGGGGAGACCTCACAGCTCTCTACAGCTGTCTGCAAGGACACTGTAGAGATGCTGGTGCTGGGCTCTGCTCACAGGTCAGTAGCGGCAGAAGCAGAGGGAAGGGCTTCAGGCTCGAATAGGGGAGGGTTGGACTGGCCATCAGAAAGAGATTCTTCCTGGAGAGAGTGGTCAGGGACTGGGCTGGGCTGCCCATGGTGGTGGTCGAGTCCCCATCCCTGGATGTGTTTAAAAATCACTTAGTTGTGGTGTTGGGCGGATCTGGTTTAGGGGTGACCTCGTAGAGTGGGGCTGATGGTCGGACTCGATGACCCCAGGGGTCTTTTCCAACCTGACTGATTCTGTGGTCCTGTGACTGTAAAGCAGCATCTGACTGATGGAGAAACAGATGGCAGAGGGGACTGCATTTCTCTTGAGGCAGTGACTGTGTTGTCACAAGCTCTGTGGTCCTTTCCAAGTCCTGCTGAAGTATTTGGGCTTCTCTGAAGGTTTGTGTTGAGGGGTTTTATTCTGATTGTAGTAAAAGTACCAGTTCTGCCTCCCCATGAGCTACATGTTGCCCCGACCCTTATGTGATGCAGAAGGGAGCAAGGACTGAGCTCCTGACACCCCCTAGATGGGATTTCCGTCTCCTATGTGGTATCAACATCAGCTGTGCCCCCAATAATGTGTCTTCCAGGGGCAGCTGGAGGGGAGTGGGGATGCAGCTGCTCAATGGGCTGTTTCAAATCCCTATGGCTTTGGGCAGTGAGGAAGGAGGTTCTTCACTGCTACTCTTGGAAGCTCAGGAGCACGTAATCTACTCAGGCAGGAGGCACCTGAGTGTGAGACCTGGCCCTTGCTGCTGTGCGACTGACTTTACCGAAGGTGGTGGTGAGTTTGGAAGAAAAGAGGTGGGTTAGCTCTGGTTAGTCTGGGTGAACTGAGCATGAAGTTCTGCTGTGACCCGTTGAGTCCTCCTGAGCTCAGCTTTGTAGGGGCTGTGTCGTCGCCACAGATTCAGTGCTTAACCCACCATCAAACATCTAGATCAAGAGTCTAGACTCAGTGAAGCCAGTCAGCTTCTTCGGAGCAACCAGCGGCACCATCACTTTGCGGCCTGCAAGTGTCATCGCTAACGTTCCCGCGGAGCCCGGTGGGTTCTTCTCTTTCTCTCAGCACACTCACCCGCCCTGGGTCTCCCCATCCCTACGGACACGCGCTGAGAGTGCGAGACGGTGATGGCAGGAGCCACGTTGTGCTGCCATTTCCAGCTGGCCGTGGTGACTGATGGGCTGATTGCCCCTTCTAGGCCCTGGCATGCAAACGTCGCTGGTGCCAGCAGCTCACAGGCAGCAGGCACCTGTGTCCCCGGCTGCCGGGGCGCGTGTTTGCACTAGCGGCCTCTGCTCGGTTCCGGCACGTAGACATAATCAGCAGCCATTAGGTGCCTTTGGCGGGCAGTGCTGGCTGGGCACGAGGCACCAAGGCAGCCAGGCCGGCAGCGAGCGCTCGGAGAGACGCGTCCCCTGCGCCTGGAGCAGGCGTCCCGCGGCGCAGAGCAAGGACAAGCCCGTGGGGCGGACAGGCCCTTGCCAGAGGCCAAGGGGGCGGATTGGCATGCCCCGGCTCAGAGCCTCGCAAACAGCAGATTATGAGGTGGCTCTGGGGCGGGTGTCTTCTTTCCCCGGGGCATCTGGTGTCACCGACTCGCCGTGCTGGGCTGGGAGCTGCTCTCCCACCCGGCAGCGCTGTAGGTGGCAGAGAGGGCGCAGCCCGTCGGAGCGAGGGGCTGGGACTACGCGGCTTGAGCAAGGGGGAGCCCGTCGGGGGGCACGAGGAGCACAGCCTGGGGGTTTGCGCTTCTCTTGACTCCAGGACAGCACCGAGACGGGGGCTCCAGTGCTGCGTCTAAGCCACCTTTAAACTCATCCAGGGGTGGGGACTCAACCCCCACCTGGGCAGCCCATGCCAGGCCCCAACCCCTCTCTCTGTGAAGCCTTGTTGTGGCTACAAAACCTGAAGGACTTTCTGTAGGAGAAATCCGTTGAGCTGCCCCGTGGTCGCCTTAAAGCAGGAGCTGCCGTCGGGGTGTTTTCCTGTTGCTGCTCCCAGGGATACTTCCTGCTGGACTCCAAACACGTTCCTGGTCTCACAGGAGGCCGGGGGATGTGTCTCGGTGCGGTGGTCACGTCACACCTGCAGCCGCGGTCAACGCGGTCTGTGCCCCTGCCGTGTCGCTCACGCTCGGTCTCTTGTCTTCCAGGTCTCCCAGCAAGGACATGGCTTCGAACGAGAGAGAGATTGTGGTCTGGGTTTGCCAGGAGGAGAAGATCGTGTGCGGCCTCACCAAGCGCACGACCTGTGCCGAGGTGGTTCAAGCGCTGCTTGAGGAGCACCAGGCGACCTTTGGGGAGAAAAAGGTCCTGTTTGGCAAAGCCAACGATTACTGCATCGTGGAGAAGTGGAGGGGCTCGGAGAGGGTCCTTCCTCCCTTGACGAAGATCCTGAGGCTTTGGAAGGCCTGGGGGGAAGAGCAGGCTAACCTGCACTTCGTGCTGGTGAAGTCGGATGCTTTCCTCTCGTTCCCGCTGTGGAAGACGGCTGAAGCGAAGGTGGTGCAGAACGTGGAGAAGCAGTGGGAGCTCAGCCCAGCCAACTACATGAAGATGCTGCCCATAGACAAGCAGAAGAAAATAGTGAGGAAGACCTTCCGGAAACTGGCCAAGCTGAAGCAGGACAGCGTTCAGCAAGAGCGAGACAGCATGGAGACGCTGATTCACCTGATCATCTCCCAAGACCACACCATCCACCAACAGGTCCTCAGAATGAAGGAGCTCGATCTGGAAATTGAGAGATGTGAAGCCAAATTCCACCTGGACCGTGTGGCCAACGACGGGGAGAATTACGTGCAGGACTCCTACCTGACGATCCCCCCACAGGAGGCTGAGCAGCAGGGGGGTAGCCCGGGCGATCCACAGGAGATGCAGGACTACTTGAGCAAGAGTGAGGGAATTTTGCAGGTTGAAGAGAGGCTGAAGCATCACAAGCAGTTAATAGAGAAGCTGTGTGCTGAGATCGAAAGAGAGGTCCATGGCATCTGCACCGAAACCAGTGGAGACGATGCTCACGCCCAAGGAGCCGCACACCCGGAGCTGGAAGCCTCCGATTTGGAGAGCGTGAAGTGCGAGTTGGAAAAGAGCCTGAAAGACGGTCTGAGAATCAACTCGCACCTGAGCTGCGTCCAGAAGGAGCTCACCTACAGGGACTCGCTGCTTCAAAGGAAGGAAAAGGAGTACGAGCTCCTCACGGAAGAGTTCAACTCGCTGCACGCTAGAGACAACACGGAAACCAGGCTTCCGCCGAGCCAAGAGGCGCCCAAGGGCAGCGGCGCCCCCAGCAGCAGCGCCGCTGCGCCCGGCTTTGTGCACAGAGCGACTGCTGCCGACACGAATGACACAGACTCCGACACGGGCATCAGCTCCACGCACAGCCAGGACTCTGAAATCACCGCGGGGGACGCGGCGCTGCTGTCGACATAGCTGAGAGCGGCCGCGCGTCGAGGCCAGGTCATCTTCTGGGGGGCGTGCGTAAGACAGGGCGAACCTCGTTGGCTTGAGAGCTCGGCTGTGCGGGATGTTAGCGCTGTGGCCCCGCACCAGCTAGCCAAGCAGCCTCTGTTTCCGTGCCCAGCGTGCCCTCGAGCCTCGGCGTGCAGGCAGCCTCACGGGCTAGCTGCTCGTCAGTGTAAAGCTGTTGGCTCTGCTGGATCGAGACACTGTTTGGGTCTTGGAAGGCTGATGCTCAGTGAAGCAGGAGCGCTCTGGCTGGCTTGGACTAAGTCGAGATGTTTGTTATCTCCTCGTCTTCTGGTCCAGTTGTGCATCTCCCTAAGTATTAAGGAAGGTGAACTGGAGGTTAGACCACACTGTTTGATTATAGGAATCCTTGAGTCCGTGGTTCTGTGGTTCCGTGGTTCTGTGGTTCCGTGGTTCCATGATTCCGTGGTTCCATGATTCCGTGGTTCCATGATTCCATGGTTCACAGAGCTCTGTTACACTGGTTTTATTCAACTGGACTTCGCCGGTGCGAAGCTGCTGTAAAGGTTTAGACAACCCAGCCTGTGATTTGTTAAAGAGCAGCTCTGGGGACTCTGCAGGAGGAGAAACCGATGCGCTGATGCGGCGCCGTGACCTGCGCTTCTGAGTGGTGAGGATGACAGTTTCAGTCCCTCTGCAGTCCCGTTCTCGACGTGCCCCTGCACACCGAAGGGTTTCCTTTCCATCCTCTTTCAGCAGCTTCGCAGATGGTTAAAGCTCAGCGTTATCGGCTCCCAGCCGTTGCGCCGGCGATGCCGAAGTCCACGCAGCGGCTGCCAGCGGGGCGGGCATGCCAGGACTGCTTCCGTCCTGCCTGTGGCAGAGAGACGCTGAATCCCAGGCTCACGCCTCACCCAGGGGCATTTGCAGGAGGCTTTCTCCTGCCTATCTCAGCAGTCAGGTGCAGAGTTGGAGGCCGCCTCAGATCCTGCCTGCTCCAAGAGCGGCACAGCCTAGGGATGAGCAGGAACCAGGCAGCTTTTGGCTCTGCCTCGACGCTGCTTCCCAGCAGCCGGGTAGCTCCCACTTTCACATGGCAGGGGACTGGCTGTCGAATCCTGTCTCGGGCTGGTCTGCAGCTGGGACCTCAAAGTCCTCCTTCCTGGAAAACTAAGGAGTGTTGGACACAGCTACAGGTGATTGACTTCATGATTGACTGATTCAATACTGAGCCCCAGGAGAAGGTGTGCAGAGCGTGAGAACTGCACCACAGGATCCCAGAGCATCAGGGATGGGAAGGGACCTCCAAAGATCAGCCAGTCCCATCCCCCTGCCACAGCAGGATCCCCTAGACCCAGTCATTAGGGGTTGGAAGGGACCTCCAAAGATCAGCCAGTCCCATCCCCCTGCCACAGCAGGATCCCTTAGATCCAGTCGCACAGGAACAGGCCAGGTGGGTTTGAAACATCTCCAGAGAAGGAGACTCCACAACCCCCCTGGGCAGCCCCTGGGCTCTGGTACCCTCCCTGGGGAGAAGGTCCCTCTCACACTGGTGTGGAACCTCCTCTGTTCCAGCTCCCACCCGCTGCCCCTTGTGCTGTCACTGGGTGCCCCTGAGCAGAGCCTGGCTCCATCCTCCTGACAGCTGCCCTTCCCATACTGATCAACACTCTTGAGACCTGTGCCACTACGTGTCTGCCAGATCACGGCACTCCGAGCGTAGGAGCTGACCTCAAACCTTTCTCCAGCACATTGCTGTGACTCCAAAGCAAAGGGGCACAGCCCGACCTCTTCTCAGTTGCCAAACAAGATCTCGGACTGCCAACTCGGGGCTCTGCCTACAGCGTACATGAGCAACCTCGTTGTTGCTGCGGGTGTGTTACCTTCAACCCTATTGATCACCCTCATTGAATGGAGACATAGTCCCGGTGCTTCTCCACTAGGTTTAGATCTAGAAGAGTTAAAACAGACCCTGGGATGAAAAGTCTGTGCAGTAAATACATCAGTAGCACCCAGGGCATCAGTGGAGAAGCCTTTCAGAGGGCATCAATGGAAACCCCTCCAGAGGGTCGAAAAGGAGAAGCCTTTCAGATGCTGCACTTTGCTCCTCTGAAGCGTCTGCCAGCCATCCGCAGTGCCCAGACTGCTAGGACTGCTGATTTCACGCAGGAAGTGCCCAGCCAGCCAAGCCACCAGCACCCCTGGCTCCCTGTGTTTCTACCGAGACAGCGTTGGTGGGGTTTGCTTTGTGGTGTTTCCTCTTCTCCTGCAGAGCCCCTGTCACGGGGCCGTTTGCTGGTTGCCTCAGCCTGTTGTGGTTTTGCCCCGCAGTCCTGTTGATTCCTGCCGGGCAGTAACGTGTCGCATGTAGACTCATCAGCTCCTGATGGAAAGTGTCTCGCCAGGACCTTATCTTATCTTTGCAGTAATTTATTGACGCAACTCGGCACCTTCTGCAGCCTGTGGCTGTCACCCCGACCAGGAGCACCCACAGAGCTCCGCGGGTTGGGCGCAGGCGAAGCTGTTCTGTGAGTCCTGCTGAACGCAGCTCACGGGTCTCTTCGGTGAGTCAGTCCTCAACAAAAACACTGCGGGGTTAACAGCTTCAAGCAGAGTCACCTCCGCAGCTGCGCGGGCTGGTACAGGACCCACGAGGGAACTAACTTCCGCGCGTAGACCTTCGCATTGATTTCCCTCACAGGAGCTGGTGCCGGTGCTCAGGACTGGTCTCTGTCCACACGACCTGTTTGGTTGTACAACCCTGCGGCGGGTGGCTCTGACGATGACGCCTGTGTCTTAAGACTGAGATGGGTGCAAATAGGTAGGGGGAGAGTATTTCTTACCAAATAAAGTCATATGAGACAAAACCACCCGGCGTTTGGAAGTTTGCACGTGGAGCTCTGACTTGGTCTCAAGCAAACCCCCTTCTTTCAGTGCTTAGACAAACAGGAAGTGGCATTTAAGACTGAGCTTGCTCTTTGCCCTTAATCTGCCTCCGTGATTTTCGCAGACTTCTTTGACCTGGTTTTAGCAGCTTAAAATGTCCTTCATGAGCCTTTGTGCTCCTGAACCCCTTTTCCTTCGGGTCATCCACCTGGCTTTTAATTTCCATAAGGAGGTGCACAGTCACACAATCAGAGACTCGCAGAGACACAGGACATTAGGACTAGATGATCTTTTGAGGTCCTATGATTGGAAGGGACCTTGAAAGATCATCCAGTCCAGTACCCCCACCATGGCAGGATCCCCTAGATCCAGTCATTAGGGATGGGGAGGGACCTCGAAAGACCATCCAGTCCCATCAAGGAGATCCCTGGAGCAGGATCTCCCAGATCCAGTTGCACAGGAACATGGCCAGGTGGGTTTGAAACATCTCCAGAGAAGGAGACTCCCCCCTGCACAGCCCCTGCCAGTGCTCCGTCACCCTCTCCATGAAGAAGGTCCTTGTCACATTGATGTGGAACCTCCTCTGGTCCACTGCCCCTTGTCCTGTCACTGGGTGCCCCTGAGCGGAGCCTGGCTCCATCCTCCTGACACCCACCCTTCACATAGTGATCAACATCCATGGGGCCACCCCTGAGTGTCCTTCTCTGTGAGGCACCGTCAGACACTTGGGCTCGTTTCCTCTCATTCTCTTGAGACAGCTCCTTCGACATCTTCACGTTTGTGTTTGGTTTGAGAACGTTTTTCCACGGGCTCTGTCCTATTTGCTGACCAAGGGGAGCACCCCAAACAACCAGAGAGCAAGAGCAAGCAGACTTCTTGCTGGGCAGTAGAAGTCCAAGATGTGAGATGTCCAAGTGAGACGAGAGGAAGCAACAGTCTGTCGCGTGGGGCTGTTCTGGTAGGAGGACTTCTTCCTTCGCAGTGAGAGGAAGGAGCATCGTGAATGCAGGGAGGGCTCTTTGGCTGCTGCCATCTGGGCTGACACGCCTGAGGTGAGCGCGCTCGCCCGACGCACAGCTCTTCGCATCCTCCACTCTCAAACCGCTTCCCGTATGGAATCACCACCAATATCACTCCGACACTTTCCAGGGAGCACAGTTTATACCCCAGCCTCATGTTTCTGCCTGACTTTGTGATGTAATTTGATGGATTTGGTGAAAGATGAGTCAATTTAATTACCTGCTTCAGTGCCTCGGTGACTCTTTCATATATGAACCGTAATTACCGTTGGGTTAGATGGAAACCTACGGGCTTTGCCCTCCATTATGTTCTTAGAGACTACGGGGCAATTATGGAATTACTGCTTTTATTCTCCCCGCAAACCTGAGCAATCCCCAACAGCTTTTAGCACTTCAGACTTGTCGACTGCACGTTTGCCTGCAGCCTGTGCATGCAGGGCTGGTTCTTCCAGCCGCGACTGCACGTTTGCCTGCAGCCTGTGCATGCAGGGCTGGTTCTTCCAGCCGCGACTGCACGTTTGCCTGCAGCCTG
>JAOXOE010030563.1:0-12933 GCA_028565055.1 Phoeniculus purpureus
GTGATCCTGCTGTTGCAGGCGGATTGGACTAGATGATCTTTTGAGGTCCCTTCCAATCCGTTATGATTCTGTGATTCATTGGGGTTTTTAACTTGTGTTCGCTCTTTTCCTGTCCAACTCTCCACTTGACCACTTTCACAAAAGCAAAAACAATAACTGATTGAATCTGACATGTGATGGGTGATGGAGAGTATCGCTGGATGTCTACAGCTGTATTTCCGAAAGGGACACTGGAAGTCCTCTCTCGATCATGCTTGTAGCATTGAGCATACGACAGAATTAAAACTGTGACACAAACACAGCCATTGTCAATAGCAGTGGTAAGAAGAGCCTGAAAACACTGTCTTGGTAAAGCCAGTATTAGTATTTTTGAAGTCTAATTTTTATAGCCCCATTATTACTGCTGCTTGGAAATCAAATGCCCACACACCCTCTGCTACTTGTGCCCAAACCTACTACCCTTACAAACTCTGCAGGCAAAGTAATTGAAGTTTTGCAGGCAAGCAAAGTAACGAAGCAAGACGTCTGTTGTTTCTAATCGTTATTAACAGCTGTATCTACGCCTATTCACTTCTTTCTCATTTCATCATCTAGGATGAAATCCTCTCTTTCATCTTCTGATGAAATCCTCCGGCTCATCCTCTAGGATGAACAGTTGCCTCTAGGCGCTTTCTCTGGTATTTGTTCCAACAACAACATTTCTGTCAATTCCCTGTTCATTTACCAACGGTGCGATTCATCATAGGATCCTGAGGACCACGACTCATTACTCGGGAATGAAAAAGATAAGTCTTGAAAGCACATGGCAATACTGGCTCGAAACATTTACAGAGCAGAGCTCACAAATCCATTCAGCAGACTGCACAGCTTGTATCTCTCCTCATTCCCCAGGATTTGTAAGTTAGTGGGCAACTGGCCAAACAGCAGACAGGTTTTGTGGCAACACAGGTAGAAATTAAGAAAACACAGACTTTGAGAACGGTATGTAATGCGCTGTCTTCAGAGAGCCCTGTGTAGAAAATCTTTCCTTTAGGCATTAGGAAAGGAGCAGAAGAGATTAACTGAAATCTGAACGCATCACATCACGCAAAAAATAGTGGTTTCAAGACACATTCATGGACCAGGTAACTCCTAACAGACCTCATGTTGTTATAGTACCTCTAGAACCGTTTGGAAACCAGGTATATCAAAGCACACCAACGTAAAAACTGGATGCAAGACCAATTCTTTTAAGATAGCACTTAAAAGAATTACAGATGCATATATTGTACTTACAGTATGAGGAACCTTTGGTTTTAAGGCTTAGATCTCAAAAATAACAAAAAAATCAACCTGACTTTGCATCTGGTCCTGCATATGGTTTGGGGTAACCCCAGGCACAAACACATGCTGGGTTGTGGATGGATTGAATGCAGTCCAGGGAACAAGGACTTGAGGGTGTTGCTAGAAGAGAAGCTCAACCTGAGCCTGCAGTGTGCAAGTGCAGCCCAGAAGGCCAACCATATCCTGAGCCATATCAAAAGAAGTGTCACCAACAGGTCAAGGGAGATTATTCTCCCCCTCTACTCCGCTCTTGTGAGACCTCATCTGGAGTCCTGTGTCCAGTTCTAGAGTGTCTGGTACAAGAAGGACATGGAACTGTCAGAGTGAGTCCAGAGGAGACATAAGTACGATCACGGGGTTGGAGCACATCTATGGAGGCAGGCTAAAGAAACGAGATTTTAAGCCTGGAGAAGAGAAGGCTCTGGGAAGACCTTATAGCAGCCTTCCAGTACCTGAAGTAGGGCCTACAGAGAAGTTGGAGAGGTGCTTTTTATGAGGGCATCTAGTGATAGGAAAAGGGGGAATGGTTTCAAGCAAAAAGAGAGCAGATTTAGATTGGATCTTAGGAAGAAATTTCTCACTGTGAGGGTGATAAGGCACTGAAACAAGTTGCCCAGACATGTTGTTGGTGACCCCTCCCTGGAAATGTTTAAGGTCAGGTTGGATGGGGTCCTGGGCAACCTTGTCTAGTGAGAGGTGTCCCTGCCAATGGCAGAGGAGGTTGGAACTAGATAATCTCTGAGGTCTCGTCCAATCTAAACCATGGTATGATTGTATGAAAAAAATGTGGCTGCCATAACAGATCTGCATTTTCCTGTTCCAAGGAACACTCTGTGCTGCAGGTATTCTCAGATATTCCAGCTGCCACCTGTATATGAATTCTTTACTTTTGTTTCCAACCTTTGATCCTTTCTTCTTCTCGCTTTCACCACATTAAATTTCTTATGTGCATTTTGATTCCTCTACCGCCAAGCAATAAACCGTAGCAGAGGGGAACTCTTGGCTTCTGATGCCTGCCAGAAGGTGTTAGGAGGAATGCAGCCGATGTAATGCTCAGTCTGATCCATTTCTGAAAAAGGATCTGGAAATTCTAACTGACGGTTCAGAGTGAAAACAAAAGCTTTAGGTTGTGACACTGCTATGACAAAAAGAAAAGAGAGTGTGCTTAAGGAAAGCAAGCTCCTATTATGATGGTGTCAAGCAGAGAATCAAATGAAATGTTAGCTTCTAGGGAGCAAAGAGAGGCTTTGCACATAGTGATATTAAAGTAGGGACAGAATTAGCAAAACTATCAATCAGCAGTATTGCATGACTCACTGAAAGTCACACAAAACCACTTAGGTGACTCACATGGGGAGGAAAGACGGAGCAATAGTGTGCAGTGGGAATGACCATTATGCCAGGGCACTATGGGGCTCGACAACAGCCTCCATCACTGCATTTGCAAGGTGTCAGTTCTGTCACACAGTACAGATGGAGTAGCATCACCCTCTAAAAGCGCTGAAGCTATAACTTGACAAAAAATGTTATGCACCACAAAGTTATTTGGTTTTATAGAATACACAGCCCAGAAACGCAGGTATTCCCATTGCAGCAGCTTCTGAAATCACTGCTCCACAGCAGCAATATCAGCAAGACCAAAACATCGATGACCCTGGAGGTCCTTTCCAGCCGTGATGATTCTGTGATTCTGTGATTGCTCCATGATGGGATCACCCAAAGGGATGTGGCAGACATTGGGCTAAAGCAAAAGCTAAGCATGACTGTTTTCACACTTCTTGGATGCAGGAGAAAAGAAGGCGGCTGGGTGAGCTCTTTGTGGGAGGGAAACTCCCCATATCCTTCCTACACACGCGCACAAGAAGTGTGGTGAGGACCATGCAATAGAGGGCCACACAAAAGATGAAATGTTCACACAGACCTGTGCTGTGCGCTGCCTGTACAGCACTACCCTGTGCTTAGCTGGGTGCTTGTAAAGTGAAGAAGGAAACAATAGGGGCCACCTCCTTATTCCCACTGCCTTGGAAGAAATCAGGTTGATAGAAGTGCTGCAGCCGCAGAACGCAGTATTTCCTGACCTGTCATCAGTCCAGGCAGTGTTTTCGGCTAACAATGCATGGTTCTGGTCACCCACAATCAAGCATTACTAGCTTTTTGAGGGGACAATACAGCATCAAGACACAGGAAATGCAAACCCCCATGGCAGCATTAAAAAGCTGGCCTATTTCCACAAATCCATTAGCGAAGCAATATAACTTGCTACTACTCTTTTTTCATTATCTGATAAACTATTTCTACACAGCTACATCCCACAAAAAAATGCAGAACAGGTGTGCTCACTGTGTGTGTAGGAACGATGTTATTTGCTGGTTAACGGAGCCAACAAGAATAAGAAGCTTCTAGAATATCATTTTTGTCATGGTCTGTATTATTCGACATCAAACAGCAGGACAACCGTTCACTTTCCCTTGCCAGTTATTCGTAAGGTCAGCAGTTGACTAAGAATCCGTTGGCTTAAACAAAGCAAAATAAAAAATAGAAATAATGTTCCCACTGTCGACTTTCCATCAAATGCAAGGGCAGGATAAAGATGTTTTCCGTGACTCCGAGCTTGTTAAAGAAGCCAATCCACCACTTACCTCTAGAACGCACCAGTTTATTCCTCTCCATTGAAAAAATGCTTAAACTATAAACAAACAGGTTTGTTCCCAGGATTGTTCCTGCTTAGAGACTTGGTAGTGGTCGCTTACGGATGTGGTCACCTAGGACTTTGAAGCACGCTCATATTTTATAAAGTATTAGAAATACTTTTTAAATTATTTATACTTTTATGCTAGTTTTTGGTCTTAACAGGTTAAAAGCAATGGGTATGCATCATCCTTTCCATTCAATGATTCTCTTTGGAAACATGTTAGCATGACGAAACCTGTGATTATAGTACCACAGACCCTCCCCACTGAGGCAGAACATCAGGCCAATAACCAGTTTCACAGCAAGCACCAAAGAAAATGAAGACAACTCTCAAAGAGATCATCTGGCCCCGCTCCTGTGCCTCGGGGCACAAACAAGTGTGTGTGGATCCTTCCTTAAAATATTTGTCCGACCTGCTCCTGAAACTTCTAGTGACAGATTTCACAGCCTCCCTAAGGTGAACTTTTTTACTATGATCAAAAACATTACTTCTCTTGGGGATAAGAAAAGCAAGGCACACCTAATTCGGAGTAACTACCATGAATTACAATGTCAATGGGCTGTGTCACCTACCCTAGAAAGGAGGAAGGAGTGAAGCAGGAAGAAGTGACACAGCAGCATACACTTGATCAACATCAAGTTGTAAAGGTTCATTTCCTATCAGGAGCCTTTACAGATGAACAACACTCCCACAAATAAAGTATGGGCTAAAAACATTTAATTTCATACAACTGTGGTTAACGTCTACAAACTCAGTGACTATGTAAGGCAGTTTAGCTTCTCTTTAGGGCATGTCTCTTCTAAGAAAATGTCGTCCTGGGAAACAAGAGTAAGATTTGAGATCACCAGCTTGGGAAAGAGCCATCAGGAAGTGTAAGGAGAGCCAAGCTCGGTCTAACTTCCACCCAAGTTCTGATGGCAACTGTTCTTTGATGACCTAGTGGAATGGATTAAGAAACCTGTGAAGGGCAGTGCCAAGGCATTGGCAAAGCAGAAAAAATAAGAGGTACTGGATTTAGGGAAAACAATCTGGCAGTTAGAGATAGTGAAATCATTCAGAGTGGGTCTGGCAAGCACCGCCAGAAAAAGAGGGAGGAAAATCCAAGCCAACACCTAAAACCCTGCAAGACAGAGAACCAGAAGCCCATAAGAAGGGCTAGTAGAACCATGTTTTCAAAGAGCTTGATAAATTATGTCCCCTGTAGAGGCAAGACTACCTTTAAAACTTCCATGTAAGTGTTTCCTTGATAGGCACCCACAAAATAAAATCAAGTCTATGATCACTCTGTTTGGTTTGATATATCAGAATCTTTTCACACAAGAGTTTCATTTCTGCGAAGTCAAACCCTGCCAGTCTGGAGAAAAACTATTTTGGTCTCTGTCCAGTCAAACTACCACCCTTTGAAATAACTCTTTAAAGCAGTAAAACACACAGAAGAGATACAAACCAGAAAAGCACCTGAAGTATTGTCAAACTCAATTCTAACCATCAGATATTTTTACTTTTATCATCACCATTTGCAGGTAAGTGGCAGGCTCTGCTTGATGCCACTGTACCTGTCTCTGCTATTAAATGGAGATTCCAGTCAAACAAGGGAAGGAAATGTGAGACCAGTTCTGTGTTGGTATAACTGTATTAATTTTATTGGATTTATGTCAGCAGAAAACATAGGTTTCTATTTAGACTTTAAAAGAACCAAGCATTTTTTAACCTGAAGCATAGAGATGATACACAGGACCCACCCCTAAATCAAGCAAAGTACATGACTGGGGTTTGGTAATTTGGCCAGTGCCATCTCCTAGCCATCTTTTTGATGTGTCTATGCATCACATACAGAAAGCTAGTCAGAAGCATTACAAATTTTGAAAAGAACTACTTGCACCATTGTTTTTGCTGTGATACACAAATTTACACCATAGTTAAGCCTCTCTGTTTAGAAGAGACCACACACAAAGGAAAGCAGTTTACAAGCAGTGCCAATGGTACTGTTACGATGATACTACTCTCTGGAGGTGACTCTCCAAGCAGTTCCTTATCCACCAACCAGTTGACCCATCAAACCATACTTCTCCAATGTAGAGAGAAGGATGTTGTGGGGGGATCCTGTCGAAGGCTTTACAGAGCTCCAGACAGATGACATCCTTAGCTCTTTCCTTGTCCACTGATGTTGTCATGTTACCATAGAAGGCCACTAGAAAAATACATTTGATAAAAAAAAACTCACTGCATCTGGAGTAGATGGAGAAACAGGTTATGCAGAGTGGATTGTTCTGGGAAAATCTCAGATGGATTTTCCCTAATGGAAGCAGGAAAGACATTGATCCAAGAGCTCTCCAGGGAAGCCCCCTAGGGCATGCTAACCTCAGGTTAAGCTGCAGCAGCTGAAACAGCCAGGCTTAAGGAGTAAATGAGCCCTGAGCCAGCTAGAACATGCTTTTTTAGAAAAGGTAAGTGTAAAAATAAAACTTGGGCATTTTGCCTTAAATAACATGATTTCTACAAATGCAGCTGAAGACAAAGCCCCATAAATGGACAGCAGTTGCATTCAGATGCAATTGCTCCTACATTCTGAATTCCCATCTAGAGAAACTGCCCTGTCAGGAGGTGATGGGCAATTTTCTCTCAGTGATAACTGGCACCTGGATTACTTCCTGAAGCACAGACTGGGAGCTGTGCCTCATTATGCTTGCTTTGTTTGTGACAACGATTATCTGTGGCTAGGAACAGAAGTAAGAATGAACCCAAGTTGTTTCAAAATATGGTCAATACAAGCATCAGTCTCCCAACAATACTCCAATTAAGTGTTTCCAGACTATCTTCTGATTTTAAATACATTTCTTGCTATCTGCTTCACAGAAAATTTACCTGTCTACAAACACCAGACAAAAAAGCTAAGTAAAGCTGTAATAATGACTCCTCTGGATCTGTAACAGAAGATCTCAGCCTTACCACTGCAAGTCAGACTACAGTCAAACAAATAATTCATTGGTGCTATTCTTTCTTTACAGTTTAAAAACAGCTCGAGAAAGCATCAAGTCAGTGCAGGGTAAAAGCGCAGTATGTTCTGAGAGCTTGCAGAAGTGATTGAAAGACACAGTTCTGCAAAACTGTCCAGAAGAACCACGCTGCAGTGTGTTTGTACACAGCTTTTGTCACGGCATTCAGCACCATCCAGTACAATTTCAAACTTCTGCTCGTAAGGTGAAATTCATTGTCCGTCTCCATTTCAGTTCTCAGCCCCTGAAGTGAGGGGTCAGAACTTCTCCAGTAATCCTTCAAAGTATGACTTTACAAACCATCATCTTAGGGCTGTTCTCTGGAATCTAGTCTGCAAGGCATAGCTGCAGCTGCACTTGTCAACATTTCTTTATAATCTTTTCACGGTAGCTTAAAAGGACATGAACTTACAACCTTTCTTCTGTTTCAAAGCCTATCGTTCCAGAATAGCCTTGAAAACTACTACTCTTATCTTTGTTAGTCAAAGTTATTTCAGAAGATTCTGAATGAGCAAACTGTCTGACCAATCCTCTGTGGGACTGACCTGCTGAGGATTCACCCCCTTATTTATAGGTGGAACACTTTTAAGCTGGAAACACGCTGGGTGTTTTCATAAATCAAAGCTGCGTTCACTGATACAAAGGAATAAACAATTCAGTATTATGCAATGCACAGACAGCCTACTGGAAAAGGAATATATTTCTGTTATTAGTATGAAAAGGCACTTTTAGCGTATAAACATGAAAAAATGAGGCTTGACACAGTCTTAACTGGTCCTTTTTATACTACCCAATACTCTTGCAAGAGAAGGAGACTCAATGTTCTGAGAGTCCCTGAGCTAGACTCAGATACAGGCACTCTCCCGTTCAGCCTCACCACTTCCCCTCCATTCAAGATCAGAATAACGTGTACATTCTAGTAACTTGTTGCAGGAACTGAAAAGAAAGTGATCAGCATAGTCCAGAGCCATGCTCGTGCCATCTGAAGCAGGGCTTGCATTCTTTTCTGGAGGGGACACATCTATCCTGCTTGTATGAGCATCGCACTATCAGCTGACTCTATCCTCAGCTTCTGGTCCCTACGAATACAGTAAACAATGTTCAGAGGGAGAGAACAGTGTAAGAGGTTCCTGCTGGCTGCAGGTTGGTGGACTTGGATGGTCTTTAAAGGTCCCGTCCGACACAAACTATTGTTTGTCTATGATTCTGTGATTCTATGATTACAGTTCAGTATCTCAAAGACTCCACAAAGGACACATGACAATCACCATGTGGCTATATGAGAAAGAAAGAAAGAGAAAGTGGTTAAATTTTGGCTTCTGAACTACTCCCTTGAAAACAGGATATTCACAACAAACAGGCTATTCAAACCTTATACCAGCTCTATTTGTACCCAACAATTTCTGGAGGGGAAAGGATAGACAAGAAATGAGCCTGGGCACTTCAGGACTTGGTGAGAAAGAGTTTTCTTAAGAAGGGTCTTCTGGTTTTTACGCTTTCACCACTGAGTTTAGCAAATATTCAGTTATTTTCTGCAAAATGTAGCTTTAAACACTTGGAATGAGCAACCAGGGTGTGAAGAAACCTGTGCTACGTAACAACAGACTGCTTTGCCATATATGTTGCCCGTGTTTCAGGCAAATGAATGGACCTTCATCCAGGTAAAAGATTCACATTTATATCTTGCTTTCAATATGTTATCAAGTTCGTAAACTAAACCATTTCAAATGTCCAGAAGCAACTGTTTCCCACATGTCATTGAAGTCCACTGGAGAAAAACGATAAAAATACAAAATTAATAGATGTTTCAAGATGTAAATCCTCATTAATTGAGGATTTACATCCTAAATGGTAGAGAGCCAGATTTAGTATTTTTTAAGTGTCAGAAATGCAACTACAAGATTTAAGTAACTTTAATACAGCCTTCTCATTAAATAGGAACTGACCTGCAAAACAGGACAAATACTTTAGAAGAGTTGGTTTTGTATTCTGCGGATCATGAAAGTGAACGTCCCCACTTCTTAAAATGACCAACTGTGTGACTTGGTCTGGGTGATCCTGCTGTGGCAGGGGAATTGGATTAGATGATCTTTTGAGGTCCCTTCCAATCCCTAATGATTCCATGATGATTCTATGATAACACCACCTGGTTTAAAAAACTCAAGCAGAGCTGCAGGAAGCAAAGCACCAAGAAAAGCATGACAGAGAAAGGTGGACTGTGACAGTCTGTTTGGGGCATGAAAGGACTCCCTAGCGGCCTGGCCACACTTCTCCCCACCCCTAGCACTGCCCCCAGGAACACAATACTGTGACCCAGCACCCCAAATACAGTACCCGCTGCTGCTTGCTTCTGGCAAGGCAAGAGGCCTTGGTCCTACCACTTCCCACATCACAAAGACACTTCTCAGCTCACTTCTGCTAACGTCAGAGGCATTTCCCATCACCTTCCCCACAAAATGCTCCGGATATGCTTCTAAAGACTCTGATTGCCACTCTAAGCCACTGGCAAGACAGTGGCCCTGATTACATCGCTACTGCTGTTCACGACAGGCAGAAGGTTGGAGCAGGTCGTAAGAGCATTAGAAATGTAGCTGCTCTTCAAAAAGGGGACCATGCAGCTATGATTAAACTATCTTGAATGTTTATTCTACTTCACATGAGAATCTGATCAGTCCCAGTATCTGAAGGGGGCCTACAAAAAAGCTGGGGAGGGACTTTTTAGGATATCAGGTAGCAACAGAACTAGGGGGAATGGAGCAAAGCTGGAGCTAGGTAGATTTAGACTGGATGTGAGGAGGAAGTTCTTCAGCGTGAGAGTGGTGAGAGCCTGGAATGGGTTGTCCAGGGAGGTGGTTGAGGCCCCGTCCCTGGAGGTGTTTAAGGTCAGGCTGGGTGAGGCTCTGGCCATTCTGGTCTAGGGTGGGGTGTCCCTGCATTATTCTATGATTCTATGTGCTTGAGCTGGTGTTCTGGCCCAATTCCTAGGTACCAACTCAACTCACAAACCCCTACCTGCAAATAGAAACACACTCTATGAATGTGGCTTTTAAGTAGACTTTTAAAATATTGTTTAAAAGAGTAACTTTTTTTTTTTAAATACCCAGACATCAAACAGAGAAGATGGAAAGAGAGTGGAGGAAAACATACATCACTGGGTCTAGATAAGTGTCTTTTGAATCTAGAATTATTCCTAGGTGTAAAGTGTTGAAGTGGTTCGTGCCAAAACAAACCTCTTTTTTCTACAAATCAAAATAAAATAACGCAAAGAAGAAACGTCAGTTGCAGCTCCTTCCTCTTGGTCTTCTTAATCCTTCCAGCTCCAAAAGAAATTTGACTCCCTTACAACCGTGGTATCTATCACAAAGTAACGTGGGCTCCCTCCACTACAATGGGCTGCAGTTAAAACATTGGTAATTCTCAGTACCACACACGTACCTTGGGGTCTTTCTTTGCAGAACAGCACAGACAACATGTTCTTTCTTCCGAAAAAAGCTAATGGAGACTTTTCAAATGACTGACATGTTCCTTGTCAAAACAAACTGCTTGGGAACACTTACACTGAAAGGTCTATGGAACAGTGGCAGAAGTGACCAATGGTTTGAAGTTCTTTACAGGATCAACTACCAACAATAAAATTTAAATAAGTCTCATAAGAACACTCAGTGAAACCCATCCACTGATAACGCAGCTAAGACCGTTAACACACTTTTCTAATCTATTTAACACCGTCTATTTTCTACAATCTATATCTTTTTTATATTCACGATAATGAAACACGCATTCACAAATGGGCTCAGCCTGCAAAGGTGGCTTGTCATAAAGGGCATGCTTTCAACTACATAAAAAAAGCCCTCAGTTTATTATCAGCCCTTGAACACCACAATAATTCAAACCCACTTCGGAACACTTCCTTGCATTGTCAAAACTTGCACAAAGGTTTGCTTCTTCTACACTAGATAAGCTTGTCGCTCCAGCCTAAAGAAGGGCAAAAGGTGAAGAAGAGATGCTGCTCCAACCTACTTTGCTGTTGGTGATCACAGAATCACACAGAATCACACAGAATCACAGAACACTAGGGGTTGGAAGGGACCTCGAAAGAACATCTGGTCCAATCCCCCCACCACAGCAGGATGACCTAGATCAAGTCACACAGGAACACGTTCAGGCGGGTTTTAAACGTCTCCATTGATGCAGACTCCACAACCTCCCTGGGCAGCCCGTTCCAGTGCTCTGTCCAGAGGGGCTGCATTCCAGACCTGTCAGGTAAGGCAAAAAGCCTCTCCTTCAACATGCCCACTGTACTCACTTTTACTTTTTAAGCTAGCACATACTTGCAATGAGTAATACCTGCAGATGACTGCTTTAGTTTGAAAGGGACAAAGGTCTTAAAGGTGCTTAAAATGAGAGCTAGGAATTTAGCCACAAATCATTTAGCAAGACACTCCAAAAAATGCCTCCCTTGCAGTGCCTCTCTCTGACATGCTGCTTTGTGCCTCTCACTCTCACTGCTATGAATGTACATGCTGCTTTTGGAACTAGAGCAATTACCAGTGTACCAAAGGCTGCTCGCATTCACCTAGATCAGGTATGAACACCATACAGCTGAGAACAATGTGGGCTTTAGCTTGTGTTTCTTAGGTCTGCTGGGACCTTGTGTACTTAGCAAGACAACAAGCCCAGAATGAGGTCTAAGCTATCACAATGTGACTCTACTAGAAAGGGGGGAACCTGTTTTAAGGTGAGTCTATGTGCTATTATCACACCTACAAATCCCTGCTCCATGAGGAAGTATCACTTAAGCCAAGTCCTGAAATCCAGACTAGGGCAAACCAGGTCAGAGAAGAACTGTAACCACCATTTTCATCAGTAGCCTCCTGTCCTGTTTTTAATTTTGTCTTTGTAGGAGGCTGTTTGTTCAGTTACCACTTGTGCCACAGCTAAATCTTTGCAAACATGGTTTCTGACCAAGAAGAGACCTGCATCTGTTCTCAGTGTCCAGGGCTTTGATTTTCACTTTGGATCAACTGGCAACCAACTCAGGTCACAGACTGGCTTTCCTTCACACTTGTAGCAAGAAAAGTTGCTCAATGTAAAATCAGCAAAAAATACTCCCTTCAGGACAAACACAAAGGGAGAGTTGTTGGAGCATCTCCAACTCAACTATCATGGCTTTCCCTAGAAACAGTATGCAGCTTTTTTGCAAAGCTCAAAATGTTCTCCAAATTCCATCCTCATTTTCTAACTCTCTCCAACCGACATATACAGCCACATACCAAATAAACACATGGATGCATGACTACATATTATATCAGTACTTTAATTCAGATTTATCTTGTTTTTCTACATCCACTCCTTGTCCACTGAATTTTTCACTTGTGTTCTCTGCACAGTTTAAAGCTTTACAGACTAGCAAAACACGGGACTGGTATCTTTCTGTACTTCACATAACTACAACAACATGTATGGCTGTGAAAACCTACCTCTGCTATTACATTGCTGAATGAGTCTTAAAACAGGTACAGCACTTATGGCAACGAGAGCTTTGTAAATAGAAAGAAAGAGAAAAATCTTTCTCTGGCCTGAACACTGGCAATTAAGTTCCCCGGCAACTGCTTATGGCAATGGTACATTACTCAGTGCCACTGTTAGTCAGTAGGTGTAAAAAGGATTTTAGTTTTGAGGAAAAACTGTTTATAAAATCTTAATAGCTATGGGAAAATAAAGGCAATGAATATAGATCTGAGCAAAGATGAACCTTCCACATATCACAGTATCACAGTATCACAGTATTACCAAGGTTGGAAGAGACCTAATAGATCACCAAGTCCAACCTGTCACCACAGATCTCAAGGCTAGACCATGGCACCAAGTGCCATGTCCAATCCTGCCTTGAACAGCTCCAGGGACGGCGACTCCACCACC
>JAOXOE010030564.1:0-12931 GCA_028565055.1 Phoeniculus purpureus
GCAGTTAGATAATAGGATAAAGGTTGGACTCAATGACCGTGGAGGTCCTTTCCAGCCATGATGATTCTGTGATTCTGATTGTTTCTTGGAAAAAAGCAATGTAAGCGACAGAGAAATGGCATGTGCTCAGCAGACACTGTAAGTGAGCATTCCCTCATTATTGGCTGTGGTCTGAGTTGTAGACAATCTTCAGGGTAATTTATTTTGAAGGAACAAAGCCAGAAAGCATGCAACAGTTTATAATAAAGCTCTGGAAGTTAAGCAGACAGTACTGCAGTAATATGGTTGACCATAGCCATGGCTTTGCATCTTCAGCATATTTTTCCTGTAAAATCAGGCATCACATTAATCTCAATTTACTGTGTTCGTATATATACATAGTCAGAGAATCTTTAAGAGTGAGTATTTCCCATACATTAAACCAGAATAAAATAAAGTAATAAAATAAAGTATACCATTATATGGTGAGCCCACACATACAATGCAACATCATCTAAGAACAAGGTGAGTGGAGAAGCTGATTAATGGGAGAAGCTGCTGTGTTAGAAATGCCAGGAAGGGGAGGAAGACTTGGTAGCTTCATTGTGAATCCAGACCACATTGTGAGAACAGCTTTAGCGTGATAGAATATCTAACTGGCACAGAGTAGTGGTGGTAGCTCCAAGTGAGTTGTGCTCTGTTAGGATTTAACTGGCTAAGCCAGTCAGCCTGTGCACACTGTGCCTCCGTCCCTAGTGCAGGGAGTCTGTGCTTGCACTTAATGAGGCAGCAGATGGGGTCATGTTTGATAGAACAGTACCTTGACATTAAACCCCCAGTTACATTAGGAATACTTCAAAACCCACTCCTGATAATAGAGCTCTGTGGAACTGAGCTTTGTCTAGTTGTGTAGCATAAACTCAGTTTGTTCTAATTGGGTTCCTGAATGAACCTCTACTGTTAAATCCTGCGAGCGTGTTTCTACAGGTTTTGGCTTATTGCCTTTGGAATTATAAACTTTTTTTTTAAATGCAAAAATTGAATGTAGAAAATAAATTTCTAAACTGGTTTTGGAACATACCATCTCTGCACTGCTACCATTAAATAATTTATGCAGAACCTCAGCTTAATATCAAATTTGTCAGCCAAAGTCCAGAATTCCAGAGCATTTTGGTTTTGCTGGAGCATCTCATCACAAAATGATTTAGTGGACATGGTGGTGTTGGGTTGATGGTTGGACTTGATGATCTTGGAGGTGTCTTCCAACATGTATGATTCTATGAAACGATAATTGTGCAGTGTGTTTTCTGTGGTCTGCTTGGTAAGCTCTTGATCAAGCAGTCCCGCTGAATTCTACTCAATTCAGCCTTAGTTGAGTAATTCCAGATAATATAAACTAACAAAAGCTAAACCTAACAACAGTAAAAACATATTCTTTCACTCAGAAGGGATGATTGTGAATATGCGTGTGTTGATGGAAGAGAATTGTACTTGCAGGGCAAAAAAAACCCCAACTCTCAAATTCACTACTTAGTGCATGGAGGCAGGTAACAACTGCTTTGTGTGCAGTGCTACTAACTTGAACAGTATTGAGAGAGTTGAAGTTCAAGCATTTGCAGGTTGAAGCATTACGAGAGCAAGTCCAGAAGTTCAGAGTTGTACACTGATTAGTTTTCCGTCAAGGGAAATATACACTGACCCATTATCCTATAGCAGCTGTATCAGAATAAAGTAACTAACAAGATTTTCATCTGGGAATAGTTACTAGTAGCCTCACACAAGGCTCTTCTGACATCTTGCTATCAGATCTGTTTTCTTCTGGGGTTTGTTTTTGCTATTTGGTTTTGGCAAGAGTAACATTTGGTTATCTTTTGAATAAGACTTTGTTTTGCAACATATTTTTTTTTTTAAAGTGTTACTATTTGAAAGATATTTAAAAGAAGATATCAGACTAGTTTTCTGAACAAGTTTTGGAATGACACTTGCATCATGTTTTGTTATTCTGTGTGTTGGTATGTTGTCTGCGTGTTCATGTGTGACTTAATTGCCAGTTGAGTTGGGGGCAGCAATTTCAATGAAAAGGAACAAAGGCTAAAAATATTATTCAGGTGGTACCTACCCATGTAGCTTTTCTTTAGAATAGAAAAAATGTAAAGAACTAATAAGAGTTTTGAGATGGCAGACAAGACACCTTTAAATAATTTCAGATGTTTTGTTTAATTGTAATTCCCAAGTAAGTCTTTATAGTCCACCATTCTGTCCCTACAGTTCATTGTATCTCATTAAGTAGTCATTTACACATATCTCAAACAAGCTTGTACTTCAAAATGCAGTATAATCCCCCTTCATATTTAAATTACTGTGTTTTGTATTAGCACTCACCTTCACCAAGCCAGTGACTGTTTTCAGAGCCTAACTCTGCTTATCAGACAAGCCCTTTCATGTTTTGACCCATTATATCATGAAAAAGAAATCATTGCAGGCAGGATTAGTGATGACTTCTCACTTTCCTTCAGCCGCCTTTGTGACCTGTGCCTCTGTGCTGAGACACCGAGATCTGCAGCATGATAGTAGCAAGGGAGGAAATGAAAGCTAATTGTCATCTCTGGTGGGTGAGGAATTACAAAATCCCCTAAAGTCTTGTAAGAGGGATCCAGCTTGGTGAAGGCTTCCTTAAAGTATGATTTCATGGTGAATAATAAACTCTAGGAGCTTCTCACATGCAGGTATTCTAGAAAATGTAATTGCTTATGTGAGACAGGAATTTGTATTTGGTACAATGTTTAGTCCTTACTTTTTGCAACCTGACACTGCTATGTAAAAATCTGCTTTTGAATGTTTTTGCTATTTATTTGAAATCTGAGAAGGGCATTGTTTGGGCTTGCTTTTTCAACATTTTGATTTAATTTGTTATACTCCGGAGGGAAAAACTTCCTGACGGTCAGTCAGGACTCTGCTTTTTAATCTGTTGAGAAGGCATGAAGATAATCCAAACTTGTTCTTGGCTTCTGAAGGCTGCTGATTCCCAGCCCTTGGTATATTAAATGAAGTCAGCTAAATAAAAATTCTACAAGCTTCAGAACCACCTTCCCCCTCCTCCAAATTCAGAGCTTCCACAGGTATCAATACTGGCAATTTACAAGGTGTGATATCAATACAGTGGCAGTATGACCAAGGTAAAGATTGATAATTGCTTCTTTATATATGCATGACTCATGGCCTATCTCTCAAGATTCAGAATTAGTGTTTCCATCTGATACATTCCATGAGGTTGACACCAAAAGTCCCCTGCTTGAAATACCTATGTTGTTCTTAGAGTGAAGGCATTTCCTTGTTTTACCTGATTGTAGCAGAGGCAAGATGTTCCTTGTTCCTCTGAGCTTGTTATTTTCTCCTGTTTGTATTTCTAAGTGCTTGGAAGATGTGGGTTTGTTGTCCTTTGGTGATATTGTATGTTGATTGTGGATCCTCTTAGCACTCCTGGCTAACTTTTTAATGGGAACATTTTCTTTTAGAACCTTTACAGATGCACAGACTAGCTGCAGAGATTCACTGCCTTGTTTGAGGGAGACCCCAGATGAAGGAATAGAGCCGACAGGTAAGCATTGAAAAGATGATCCTTGGAAATCTTAGTTCTCACAATTTTTTTGGTGTATTTTTTGGTGTCTATTCCATCTAGTTCTGACTGGAGGCCCTAAAGGAATATCTGTACTTTGGTCTGTTTAGTGTTGCATCATAGCACATACATCCTAGTGTGATTTTAAATGAACTGCAGTGGTAAATTAAGCTAGTTGTGCTGCAATATGATTTAAAAGAGGTTTACTAGCAGAACTTTGTGAGGTTTTGGAAGGTTTGCAGCCCTGAGGAGAGCTCCCAGTTGCCTTGGTGAGGCTGCTGCTGATACCTAAATTTCCTCATTTAAACAGGGAATATTTGTTCTGGGAGTCATTTGGAACAATGTGTTTTGGAGAACAGATCTATATAGAAATCTCACATGCAGACTTTATATACATATCAATATATACCTGCATGCTTATATGTAAAGGCAATTCTTTGTTACACAGTAGATTTCTTTTTGAGAATTGAACTGCTAGCCACTTCTTGTTTGAGGGTCTTTTTTTCAGTAAGCGGGAAATAAATTAGGATGTAGAGAAGTGATAACTAACTAGTTTTCAATTCTTCAGGGAAATTTATTGAACTATTTGAGACACACATAATATAAATAGATGATTACAAAGGCTGTGATTCTGCAGAATATTTCTTCATGTGCTCATGACCTATATTTCCAAGAATTTATCTGGGACGCTGGTTACTGCTGTCAGTTCTCTACCCTGCTTCTCTCTCAGAGGTTGCTGCTGGCTGCAGTTTAGAGTAAAATACTGGGCTGAAACCACAGTGCTCAGGAAGGAATGCACATGCCATTCAGCCACTCCTGCAGAGGTGACCACAGCCTCTGGAAGAAAGATGAGGTGACCAGCTGAGGGTAGAAGCCATTCCAGCTGTTCAGTCATAATTTCCCTGCAAACACAAGTCACACCCCATCCATTTTAATTAAGCAGTTCCTTTATTTGTTTTTAGATACGTTTCTATGTTGATGAATCAGGCGCTTGCAATTTCAGTTGGCCTTCACCTTTTATTTGACTGTGGCACTACTTGTTATCCATTTAAATGAGGAGAAGTGTTTTACTTCGAAGCATCACATAGCTATGCAGGTGCCAAGTGGTGAGGACCAAATGCTAAAACCTTGTCCCAAAAAAATCTTCTGGGAGAAGGAAGCTCAGTGTCTAGTTGTGGTGAGTCTGTGTATTGAGAGAAAAGAAGGTGATTCAGGTGGTTTTCAGTTGCGCAGAACTATCTCATTTTATAACGTATATGTTCTGCAACTTCAGGAATAATTATTTTAATGAGGACCACAGATTGTTCAGGAAAATTTTCCCCATTCTATTCCACCAGTGTCTAAAAGTTCATTTCTGTGGAACCAGGCTAGATTTTTGTTTTGCTGATATGTGTGTGTAAATCCTGAATAACCTTACAGTTGGCAACAAGCATTGTATTGTCTTAAAACCAGTGTAAAGTTAAGGAGAACTCATTCATGCTTGTTTCATACTGATGGAATCATGAAATAATTTCTGTTGGAAAAGACCATTGGAAGGCAACTAGCCCAGATACCAACTTATAGGAGATGAGCCCTAGAATCTTCTGTAGCCTTTCCAGAGAATGAGGTGAGTCTGATTGGTTTTTAGTTATTTGAGTCATCTTTCTTCCCCTTTTTAAAGGTAAGTGTGACATTTGCCTCCTTCCTGTCATGGGGACCTTACCAGATTGCATTGCTTTTTCAAAAATGATGGAGAGCAGCCTTACACTGCCTTGGGCCTTCCCTCTCAGTGTATCCCTGAACCATCGCATTTGTACCTACTGACATCTTGGTATGTGTCCAGTTTGCTAAGTGGTCCCTACACTAATCTTCCTCTGATGTTGTAGGTAAAACTCACTTGCCACTAGGCATGGAAGCCCAGGCAGCCTTGTCTTGCCAGTAAAGACCAAAGCGAAGAAGGCTCTGAGTACATTATTCTTTTTGATGTCCAATGTTGTGAAGTTGCCCATGGTATCCTTGATTCTACTTGCCTTCCAGGGCACCTACAGAAGGCCTTCTTTTGTGCCTCTTCACATCACTCACTAATTTCAAGTCCAACTGAGTTTTGACTTTCCATTTCTGCATGCCTGGGCAATGTCTCTGTAGTGATGTTTCCTCCTGATTACACCCTTCACATGCTTCCATTTTGGTGCATCATAATCTGTTTTAGAAGCATCAGTATTGTTATGAAGCTCATTTTGTGCTTGTCCTGGTGCACCACTCCCTCCATGTCAGTTTGCAGAGGCATTCTTTGAAGGATCTCTTGTTTTTCTGACACACATTGCCTTTGACCCTGTCCCGCACCACATTCTGGTCTCCAAACTGGTGGAACATGGGTTTGATCTAGTGGACCACTAGATGGATAAAGAGCTGGCTTGATGGCTGCACCCAAAGAGTGGCTGTCAATGGATCCATGTCCCTGGGGAGGCCAATGACAAGTGGAGTCCCTCAGGGATCAGTGCTGGGACCAGTCTTATTCAACATCTTTGTCAGTGACATGGACAGAGGCACTGAGTGCACCCTCAGCAAGTTTGCTGACGACACCAAGCAGAGTGGTGCAGCAGACACGCTGGAGGGCACGGATGCCATCCAGAGGGAACTGGACAGGCTGGAGAGATGGGCTCTAGCCAACCTCATGGAGTTCAACAAGACCAAGTGAAAGGTCCTGCATCTGGATTGAGGCAATGCTAAGCAGAACTAGAGGCTGGGCAGTGACTGGCTGGACAGTAGCCCTGAGGAGAGGGACTTGGGAGTGCTTGTGGACAAAAATGCTCAACGGGAGCCAGCAGTGTGCACTTCCAGCTGTTTCTTTCACTGAAGCCAGGTTGGAGTCCTCGCTGCTGTGTTCCCACTCCCTTTCCCTGCACCCCGTGAGTTCTGGGAATGCACACAGTTCTGTCCAGCATGATCAGGCTGAGGCTGAAGGTTCTTCATGTCCTCTAACTACCCAGAGCAGAGCAGGGCAGAGCAGAGCAGTCACCTCTGTGGGCAAGAGTAGACTGACTTTGCTGTTTGCCTCAACACAAGGCTCACTGGATTGAAGTCTCATTCTAGGGTGGCTGCAGGCTCCATCGTTGCCCTGACTGGCCTGGCATCACCTACTGGATGGGGTGCAGAGGGTGGTCCCAGATGTTGATGCTCTAAAGGTGTCGCTCCCGGTCACAGTCTGAGTGTTCCCATGCCTGTGGGCTGCTGGGGAGCACAACTGGTGCTGTGGGCACTGGCTTGGTCAGGACGGCTCCTGTTGGCTCAGAGTTAGGAAGGCTGGAGCTCTCTCCTGCCCCACGGGAGTTCCCATTCAGCCTGGCATGGCCTGGCAGATGCTGTGCTGGGAGCTTCCTTGGCATTTCTCATGTGGCCAGTGCCAGCAGCAGAGGACATGGGAAACACTGTGCTGGGGACAAGGTGCAGTGGTGGAGCTGGCTCTTCAGCTGGGGCGAGCTGCTCCCCCAGCAGCACAGTCTCTGCAGACAAGTGGTGCCGGAGCCCTTCTCCTGCCAGGGCCCGGGCTTATCCACAAGTCCCTGCCAGGAGAAGGAAGGCAACAGACTTCCCACTGCATTTGCTTTCCTCTGGAAATGGCTGAGGCAGCAAAGCATTCTTGGCCACGAGCATTCTGTCTTCACCGCCACTGCATCTTCCAAAGAAATAAAGGAACCAGAAAGCAGGAAGGAGACAAATGATCTTTATTTACTCCTTGAGCGACTGCAGCAGACGAGCTGAGCTTTTCTAGTGCTGTTGTTCTCAGTCCTGCTCTGAGCTGCCGCGGCAGAGAGCCACCCAAAGCACTAGCAGCAGCTGTTCTTAGCCGCCTACTTTGCTGCAGCTATCAGCGGAGCCAGGCTGCTGAGGGGCTTGGCTATTGTCAGAAATGGATGCTGTCCAAAGGAGAGAAAAGAAACGGACCGTTACTGTCCAAACTCCACCACTCAGAGCCTCAGGCACTCCTGCTCTGGATACCGGGAGTACACAGACGTAGGACTGAGGCCACTATCCACCCCTGTGTCTTCATGGCCAGGACCTTGAGAGCACAGGCCAACGTGGCCCATCATCCCATTCACCCACTGATCAAGGTGTCCTCAGCTGGCAGGCAATTTGGCCCTACCAAAATGCTCTGGGAATGCTCTTTGCTGTCCCCGAGCCTGGCTCCTTCCAGGAAACTCACAAGACTCACTCATGGTGTTCCTGTCATCTAAGGACAGGGGCTGTCTGACTTGTGCAAACAGATGAGGAGCACAAGCTGCTCCTCAGGGACCTCCCTCCAATAGCTCTGGCAGATGTTTAGCCCAAGACCACTGCGGCCCACGTGTTGTACCAAACAGCTTGGGCAGGGCTTGGAGCAAGGTGCTCCGGCTGAACATGGTCCTGCTCAGTGCATGGGTGTTGCACTAGGTGAGCATGAATGGTCCCTTCCCACCCAAAGCACTCTGCCATTCTACTTGGTTTGCATTTGAAAGGCGCTCAGGCTGGGGCCCACTAGGACCGGGAGGCCGTTCCATGTGATGCCTTTCAGGTCAGCTGAGGAGAAAAGCCTTCTGTGGTGCAGCCATTGCAGTTGCAGCCACTTCCCATCTTACCCGCAGAAGTTCATCAGCGGACCACCGCCTGTCCACCTCCGCCTCCAGGCAGCAGTTGAGGTAGTCGCGGAGCAAGGCAGACCACAGCCTGGGGTTCTGCAGCTTGGGTGTCCCTCTGCTGGCGATGAGACGCTCTGCCTGCAGACAAAGGAAGCACGTGACTCCTTGTTGCTGACCTGGCTCCAGGGCACTTCTCTTTGCAGCTTGTCCCGTGGAGGCAAGCAAGGCTGCAGGGAGTGCTGATGGGCTCCAGGGACAATGTTAGAAGCGGGCCTTGGAGGAAGCAGCTGAGGCCCAGGGGACTGGCGGTTGGCCTCCTGGGAGACCAAGCTTGGCACAGATGAGAAAGCAGCGGTGTCTGACTGGATCTTACCTTGCTAGGAGTTTGGTCATAGTAAGGAGGCTCTCCCTCCACCATTTCGATTGTCGTGATCCCCAAAGCCCAGATGTCCACCTTGGGGCCATAGGGTGTCCGGGTGCACAGTTCCGGGGCCATCCAGTGGGAAGTGCCCACCACTGCAGTCAGTCCACTCTGCCCAGGGGGCATTGGAGCGCATAAGCCAAAATCAGCTGAGGAGAAAAAGAAGGGCTGTGAAAGCTGGCTTGAAGCACGCAACCAAGCCTAAGCAATGGCCGCTCGACAGCTGAGCTGGCACCTTTGCGGGAGGGGCACTCGGGCAAAAGCAGCCCCACAGCGCGTGTGCCTGAGCCACAACACCTACTCAGCTTGACAGAGCCGTCCGCTCCCAGCAGGATATTCAGGCTCTTGATGTCTCTGTGGACCAGTCCGTACGAGTGGAGGAAATGCACCGCTTGCAGGCACTGACACGGGGTGAAAAACAAACAGGAGGGCAACGATTAATGGCCTTCTTGCATCACACAGGAGACGAAAAGGCGCTACAACTTTTCATCTCTAAAGGAATTGGCAGTAGTTGCAGAACATTGTGCTGTCAGCAGGCAGATCTTGCTGCTCCAACAGCTCTTAGGCTAAGAACTTCCCAAATGAAGGCGTTAGTAGCCTTTGCTTTAGCAGACTGCTGCAGACTGTGCCCTGAAAGCACAGGCAGAGGGACTGCTGCCGCAGTGCACGGGCTAGCTGCCACTGGTCCCACCAACGTGTGTTTGCCCAAGCAGAAAATCTCTCTGCCCTGGCTAGGAAGTGCATCGCTGTTGGGTGCGGGGCAGCTTGCACCACAAAGCTTTTCTTGTTGGGCTCCACAGCAGATTGGGAAAGAGCACCAAGTCTCAGCACCTGCTGACAAGCACCACCCTGCCCACGCAAGGGGAAGCAGAGGCGCCATCCCTTACCTCCCTACAGACAGCCGCTGTCTGTCCTTCGTCCAGGCACGAATATCCAAGGAGATTGTACAAGGAGCCTCCAGCCATGTACTCCATGACTATCCAGAGCTCGCCATGGACCTGGTAGCTGAAAGGAGACCACAAAGCATTGAGGCAAGGCTGAATCACCTCATGAAAGACACCAGAGGCTGCTCTTTTGGTGGCATCAGGCTGATGCACGTTTCTTAAAGGCAGTCTTCCAACTGCACAGGCCAGGACAGATTAACGTCTCTTCTGCCCGGTGGCAAGTGATAGGGCCAGAGCAAATGGCTGCAAGCTGCGTCGGGGCAGCATCAGGCTGCGTGTTAGGAAGCATGTCTTCACCAAAAGGGCGCTGCTGGGGTGAAGGCTTGGAGCTCTTAGAGGTAGGTCTCTTCCGACCAACAGCATTCTGCGACTCTGTCTAATACAGACAAAGCGTCATCTCCTTCCACCCCCTCCGGTGATTTCTATTACCCTTTGGCTTGCAGTGTGTAAACAAACACTCCCGTGATGAAGGTAACAGAAGTACTCACCTGCCAAAATAGGTGACAATGCTTGGGACGTCGCTTAGCCTCAGCACAAGGATTTCATTAATAAGGGACTTGGTCTTGGCCTCCTGGATCTTGATTTTCTTGATGGCCACCTAGAAGGACAATGAAAAGCAGGAAGGTCAGCAGCGCCTTGTACGAGAGCAGAGCAACCACCTCCGTGCTCTGCTGTAAAGTTCCACGCTGGAAGGATCATTAAGGCTACAGACAAAAAGACAACCCCAGGGCGTCCTAACTTCTTCCGTCTGGACTTTGCAAAATCGCTGAATAAGACGGATTCTGCTCCGTGCACAGAATCGCACTGCCCTTCCTACCTGCCCCTCAGTTCCTGCCAAGTGGACTGGGATGGCTGACACGTACCTCCTGTCCTGTGGCCGTGTTGGTCCCTCTGTAAACACTGCCAAAGCCCCTGCAAACCAAAGAGCAGCCAAGCAAGGAGAAGGGTTTAGTCCCTGCGACGGGTGAAAGCAAGCTCAGACAGGAGCGGCCTGTCAACAAGTAACGGTGACTGACTCACCCTTGGCCAATCATTTCACAGACAGAGTATTCCTCCTCGGGGTCGTCCACGCTCACAAGGTTCCCTGAAAGAAACCAAATTCACGATGCTCACTCACTCAATACTGGAGACACCACCTTCCAGCAGACCAGAAATGTGGCCCCGCTGTCGGCACTTGTGAGCCCGTTGTAGTCCAACGGGTAACATCAACAACACAGCAGCAGCAGTCGTGGCAGCAATCACAGAGCCAACACCAACACAACGTCTCGGGCACCAGACACCTGAGACACGCAGCCAGGGCACTGCTTTCTCAGGCAAGAAATACAGAACACGTACAGAGTTTCTCAAGGAGCTGCTCTTCCTCCGAGGCTGTCTTTTGGTCTTCTGGTGCCGAGTCTGGGAAGAACTGTAATGAGAAATGATTTAGTGTCAGAAAGGTGCCCCGCAGAGATGCCCCCGAGATTGTATTTCAGGTGCAACTTCAGACCAAGATGCTGTCCGTCAACCACCCAGGGCTCTCAAAACCTTTGGGTTTGCTGCCCACTTCTCACACTGAACGGGCACCAGTGAAATGTCCGCTCATTTGAGGCGACATGAGGACGCTGCAAACATATTGTCCTTCTCTCAGAACCAAATCTGGGACTCCTGGCGTTTGTGCTGTCAGGCCATGATGCCCAATACCGTGAAGGTTCACTTACATCTTCCACTTCTTCTTCATCCTCCTCCTCTTCGTCTGAATCATCCGATTGTTGAGAGGACTCCAAAGAGGTGATTGTTCTCTGTGGACAGAGAGGAGAAGGAGTGACACTCACCACTGCTGCCTCTTACCTGGCACTAAGATCAAAGCTCACCCTCCCTATCAGCATCACGGGACACTCATGACTAACTGTGACAGATCAAAAGTGAGACTTCCCAGGTGTGATAAGCTGGGGTGAAGCACCACGTCGTGGCAGGACCTGAGTGCTAGGAGTTCTCTTGCTCAAACAGCGCGTGCCGTCTGATCAGAAGCGCTTGTCTCCAAATTACAGCAAAGGCAGCGTTAACCCAATCTGGGACTCACGCAGTTTGTGCTTTCAGGCCACGATGCCACGTGAAATAACGGCTGACTTACCTCTTCTGTTTCCTCTTCGTCGTCTGCCTCAGACTCGGGCTCTCGTGCTTTGTCACAGGTTCTTCTGTTCTGTGGACAGAGAGGAGTGTGAGCAGCACTCAGCATTGCTGCCTCTCACCTACCAAAATGTAGTCACATTCCCTAGCAAACTCACAGCAACTCGGGACTAAATAACTGCACAGGTTTCCCTGGTGGCGGTGGCAGCATCGTGGGTGAAGCCCAGTGCCATGGTAGGACTGCGCCCCTGAGTCTTCTCCCCAGAATGGCACTTGCAGTATGACCACACCACACCGCACACAGTGTTAAGCAAAGCTCAGGCTGAAGTGCATTTGTACTGGAGGCCGTGGCGCGGAAGGGCATCACGGGAAGGGCAGTGTTGGCTGGTCAGACATCACATCAGCGTAGAGCTTTGGAAGCACCATTAGCTCTGCCACTATGGCAACCCAGTGTTAAGGAGCAGGGCCTCATTACACAGGGCTGTATATTGTAGTGAAACAAGACTTCCTTCTCTTTAGAACTTGTGAGACACAACATGAGAAAACAGCCACTCCTCCCTTTCCTCCTGCTGCTCCTGCTGCTGCTGCAGCTGCAGCGACACTCCAATGTCTTGCTATCAGCCGGCTAGGCTGGCCCTCTGTTACAAAGGTGTGCAAAGCTCATAGCTGGCTCTACAACACTCCCACCACACTTGCACCAAATACGCTGTTAACCAAAGCTGAGGCTTACAGTTGGGACGGCATCTTCACGTGATGAAGTGATGATGACACTTGGAAATTGACTGTCATCATTCACTTCTTCAACCTCGTCCTCATGTTCTTGGGAGGCGCGTGGACCATCCCCAAGGGCTTCAGTCTTCCTTCGGGAGGTTTGGTCTGCAACGTGCAAAGGACAATTCATCAGAGACTGCCCTAAGACTGCCCCTTGTGGGGAATCCCACAGAACAAGGACATTCAAGTAGCATTTTTGTGTTTCCCAACACCCATCCCTCCCGCAGCAAATGCACTAAACAAGTGTACACTTTGGGCACAGGAATCCTATGCAAGGCTACAGGAGAGGGGAAGTGACACACACTGCCCACACCTGCTTGGGCAGAGACAGCTGCTTCTTATCTGTTGCTCTTGACATGGGCCTCACCAAACTCACTGGGAGCTTTGTTTGCTCTCAAGGTAAATCCAGCCCTTTGTTAAGCAACAGCAAAAGTGCACAGAGATCCAAACTCCAGCCACACTGCCCTTGGTCAGAAGCTCTACTTACTTGTCAGACATG
>JAOXOE010030565.1:0-12930 GCA_028565055.1 Phoeniculus purpureus
ACTGCCCCTTGTCCTATCATTAGATGCCCCTGAGCAGAGCCTGGCTCCATCCTCCTGACACCCACCCTTCACATATTCAACAACATTAATGAGGTCACCCCTCAATCTCCTTTTCTCCAAGCTCCAGAGCCCCAGCTCCCTCAGCCTTTCCTCAGCAGGGAGAGGCTCCCCTCCCTCCATCATCCCTGTGGCTCTGCACTGGGCTCCCTCCAGCAGCTCTGTGTCCTTCTGGAACTGAGGGGCCCACAGCTGGACACAAGGTTCCAGATGTAGTGTCCTCAAGGCAGAGTAGACCGGGAGGAGAACCTCTCTCGATCTGCTAACCACCCCCGTTCTGCTCCACCCCAGGATGCTGTTGGCCTTACTGGCCACAAGAGGGCGACACTGCTGGCTCCTGGCCACCAGGACCCCCAGATCCCTTTCTCCTCTGCTGCTCCCCAACAGGTCAGTTCCCACCATTACCCTGGTCCCTGGGGCTGGTCTTGCCCAGATGAGAGACAGCACCTCCCTAGCAGTGGTTGTCCTTTCAGGGACAGCAGCACTCCTGTTCCTGCTCTCTGGGAGCGCACCAGCGCGGATGAGGGCTTAACTCATTGCCACAGGCACGGACGTGGAGGTGCAGAAGGGTCACTTTGCTGCTGAGGAACAGCGGGAAGTTCAAGGCTGACCTGACAGCCTGAGCAGAGCCAATTACATGACTTCAATGGAGAAGCTTGTGTGCACCCACAGACTCCATCCTTCAGCTAACCTTGCAGCCATGGAAGAGAACAGGGCGTGGAGAGAACAAGTCTCCTTCTGTGGAGATGTTTAAAACCCCTCCTGGGCATGTCCCTGTGTGACTGGATCTAGGGGACCCTGTTCTGGCGAGGGGATGGGACTGGCTGATCTTTGGAGGTCCCTTCCAACCCCTAACGTTCTGTGACTCTCATGTGCACCAGCCCTCAGCAGTGCTTTGTTAGGCTGCAGATCCCCTTTCCTGTGCCCTGTGTGGAGAGCAACCAGGAGCTCTGACATCAGCTGGAGTTTTCCTGGCTCCTAGCACAGATGGATGGAGGCCAGAGGTGCCCGTCTGCAGCAGCCACACTCCATCTATCATGAGCTGGGTGCAATAAATCCATAGCTGAGGTTCACGACAGCTCCCACTGTCAGCTCAGTATTGATTCAGCTGCTCACTCCATTGCCAGAGGAGCGACACTGTGGAGAACCTTTGGGCTGGTGCCTTCTAAGGCTTGAGGGATCTGGGGCCAGATCTCCAGAGCTCTGTGCACGGCGCAGGCAGTGGCAATGTGCAGCCTTTAACAACTTCAGCACCAGCTTCTAAGCCAGGTCAGATGGGAGCTAGACACGGGATCTGTTTATCCTGAGCTCTGGAAAAGCCTTTGGGCACACAGAGCTGTGGGTGACCACTGCTTTAAGGGCTTCCCTCTGACTTGTGAAGATGTTTGGAGTCTGGTACCTCAATTCCACCTCAGTGAGGGCACTGAGTGCAGCCTCAGTCTGCAGAGGACACAGCGGTTCAACCACGAAGGAAGAGGTGAAGATTCACGGGGCCTTTTTTTGTTGCCCAGGGCTTCAAAGTGTGGAAGGGGAAGTTGGGCTTTCAGAACCACTGGGTGCCCAGCTGAGCTCACAGAGTCAAACCATCGCATCTTCACAGCCAGTTAACGCAGTGGGAGGACACCGGGCACTTGGGGAGAGGGTCCCTCGTTGAAGCAGCTCAGTGGGAAATGTCTTGAACTCTTCATGTGCCTCCAGTTACTGTCCCCAGAGTTGATCTTCACAGTGAGAAGGATGGGTCTGTACATCAGGGGATGTCCCGTGGAGCAGCATCTGTCTGGGGCAGCTGGCTGAGCCACTGTTTGCCAAGTTGCCCTTTTCCAAAAGACCCATAAAGTGCTCAGAGTCGCTCCAAGCGCAGTCCCGATGGCCAAGGCAAGGGACAGGAAGATGCAGCAGCTCCTGCATCACTCTGCACAGCTTTTCCACACAGACACTCATGGAACGTTAGGGATGGGAAGGGACCTCCAAAGATCAGCCAGTCTGATTCCCCAGCACAGCAGGATCCCCTGGATCCAGTCATTAGGGATTGGAAGGGACCTCGGAAGATCATCCAGTCCACTTCCCACCCCGCAATAGGACCACCTAGATCCAGTCACACAGGAACATGGCCAGGAGGATTTTAAACATCTCCAGAGAAGGAGACTCCACAATCCCTCTGGGCAGCCCCTGCCACCCTCACTGGGAAGAAGTTTCTGCTCACATACTGATGTGGAATCTCCTCTGTTCCAGCTCACACCCCCTGCCCCCCCACAAGTGATGGAGTGGGTAATTTAAATGTCTCTTAAATGTCCTTCTCCATTAGTATATTTAGGACCTCTTGATATCATAGGAAGGTATAATCTGTATTAAGGATTTCATTTAGGATGAAAGTCTCTTAAATGTGGCACAGAGTTTCCTGGTTATCTCGACTGATGCTGTGGAGATGATTAGCCACAGATATTTTTTTAATTTTGAAATATTTGCATTTTGAAAATGTGGACAGCTGAATGCTGGTAAATTTCTAACACAAATTACACTCTGACTCTCAGTCTGCCCTTCCCCCCCTCCATACACACTTCCCTCCCCCTTCCTTGTGTATGAACTACACCTGCCTGGGCACATACTGGTATGCTGTGCTGGTGTGCCGCTAGGGAGGCAGTGCGGAGGGTTGTTTTACAGAGACCACCCCAGCCCTTTTTTTTTCTCTCTGCAGCAGGTGTTGGAAGAGACGTGAAGAAGAAGGAGAAAAAAAAAATCCCTCTGGTTCTGTTAAGACACGTAAGAGCAAAGTGTTTTGTCAAGCTGCGTGACTTCTTAATCTCAGATGCGAAAACAAGTGCAGAGAAAGTTAGCCATTTCCAAAAACTGATTTAAAAGACTTGATTATTCTGGTGTCTCTCAGTGAAAAGTGTCACATGGGTTTCCAAGCTGCAGGGAACACACCCAGGCTACAGGAGGAAAGAGAAAGTGGCAAGGAGAGGGACATGCCAGGTTCCTGCTTCGCAACTGAGATGTGGGAACGTGCACAGCTCTTACAAGAAGAGAGAGCAGTGCTCACAGAGACACAAGCTGCTGCTTCCCTCAGCTCCACAAAGCATTTTTTAGATGTTTGCATTTATGGTCCTGCTCCCCTCTCAGGTCGGTTCCATCTGAGATGTCCCTGTCCCTTGCCAGAAAAGCCTTGCGCTTCAGGATGTGAGGCATTAGTCTGTATCTAAATAGTCTGTTACATGAGCTGTGATTCAGACCTTGAGCTGGTTTAAGTGTGTGTGTTGAAATGAATGGAGCCATGCAGATTTTCACTGGCTCGGGATCTGTTCTTTTGTGTGTTTGTTAGAAGTAAAGGGTCTGATTCACCAGTGAGGTACTCTCTCTCGGGGCATTTTCACCAGCATAACACCGGAGTGATGCAGTTTAAATTAATTGCACTTATATAAATCACAGGAGTGTAAGCAGTTAGCCCACTGGCTGAGTTGATTGAAGGATGTTAGGAATTGGGTAGAAGGCATGTCATTACACAGTCCTGAGAGGATATTAACAGCACATACTACCTGAGTGAGGTCTGCTGTCAAAAAAAAGGGAGAGTCTGTGTGAGGGGAGGGTGAGTCAGAGCAAACAGGTGTTCATGGTGTTTACGGGAAATGTGGATGAGAGGGCACTCAGAGATGCAGCATCCATCCCCGTGCAAGAAAGGCAACACAAAGGTCGGGTGCAGAAGACAAGAGGTTTTCCTTGGCTGTGGGGGCCAAGGAGGCCCAGGGGTTACAGATGGTGGTGGGTGGCTCTGACAGACACACTGCCTGGGAGCAGAGCCTTCTCATACCTTGGAAAAATCAGGCCTAAAGCTTCCCTCTCACATTTTACAAGTGGTTGGTCTTTTAGGGATTCTTTATGTTTTTCCTTTGAAAGCTCATGTAAAGCTGTCTTGTTAATGCCACTGTGCTGCTAATTGCTGCTTTGCAGAGAGGGTAGAAAACGATCCCAACAGTTGCCTGAAATCTTGGCATGTGCTTTGCACCAACTAAATGATTAGGACCAAAGTTTCAACCATGCAACAGAAGTGCCTTTAATGCCCCCTTTTAGCCCCCCTTTATTTTTTCACTTACTAAAGGGCCTAAATAACAACATATGAGCTTCGCTTTAGTCTCCCATTTCTGACAGCTCCACCAACTCTCTCTCCTGGTCAGGTTCTCTGAGAAAGGCAGCAACTTCTGTTACTCAGCTTTCTGGAAATTGAAGGGTACCTGAACTATGTTTGCTGTTGAAGAGAGAGAAAGGACCCAAGCTAAGCTATCACCAGCTTAGTTATTCTCCTGACTGTGTTTATTCCTTACCAAACATCAATTACTAACAAGATAATGGATCAGAACATGTTCAATAATTGGATAAACCACAGCAGAATCAAGAAAAGTAGTTTCAGAGTATTAAATTAATTCTGCTGGATCTCTGTTCCCAGAGCACAATATATTTTTCATGCAGCACTGTTTACCTGGACCTGCCATGGAGCCCATGTAGGGCAGCGTGGTGAGGTTCAGAGGAACCCCCAGAAAGGCACCAAGCCCAGCAGAGCATACAAAAATGGCTCTGGAATTTTACTGGTGCAGTTGAAAACTTCATCCAGGAAAGAGTAAAAGCAGAAGTTTCCTACGTTTCAAAGGAAAGTGTGAAAGGGTTAATGTGGGAAAAAAGATTGATCAGTTTTCTATAGCCATTGAATGTAGACAATATCAGCTTAACTTTGGTGCCACCCTGTGCTTCCATATTTCCTCGGTGCTAGCTGGTACATCCTGGAGAAAAGAAGAGGTGTAACTTTCAGAAGCAGGAATGTTTTAGTAGAGCTAGAAGGTGAGGAGCACCTCAACTGTGACTAGGTTGGATGTCAGAGATGAATAAGGCCAAAATTAATAGAGTAAAGAGAAACAATTAGGGAATGGCATTCCTTCCATTGTCCCAGTATGTATTCCTTAAGAAATTTTTGAAACATGTTTTTAGGATACCTTCTTTGTCATGGTTTGCACTTCCTTTCAAATGCTGACCTGAACTGTCAGCAGAAATGGCAGCAAGGTTAAAGGACAACCATTACAAAATCAAGCCAATCTCCAGTCTTCTGGGCTCAGAATTCAATGACTGACTCTGTGCATCTTGACACGTTTTTCCAATACAAGAAAAAAAAATACCTCCACATTTTGCATCAATAAATACAGTTTTGCTAAACTCAGCAGCTTTAAGTCTGAGCTTTTGAGTACTGCTCAGTAACAGAATCTAAGCTTCTGAGATTCAAAAAGGTTATAAAATGGATTTGTTTTTAGGACATAGTATAGAACTAAATGCTCCCCTATGTTTTTGGTGATTCAGATTTGTAACTCTAGTTTAAGCCTATTTAAGAGCTGATGATTGACCCACAGAAGTTTGCTTCAGTCTGAACTCTCCAATAAGCTTCGAAGGGGGGTCTCTTACAGGTCTAAGCCCATCTCTGATTTATATACATATAAAAATAATGCCGATTGCAAAGAACTTGCAGTTATTAATAAGATGCAAAACAGTCCCTTTTGGATCAAGTAGCTCAAAGAAGACTGGCTGCTGTGTGCTCTCCCCTCCACACCTGTTTGTCTTCACTGACTTAACAGGGTTCAATTTAGAGTCAATTTAGCCCATAATAAAGAGCCTGGTCGTAGTTCAATTTTCCTACATTGTTTCTACATGAAGCTGCTTTCACAATGGGCCAAATTCCCCTGTCATCCCCATCTGCACTATCTCCGCTGGCTACAGCTGAGTTATTTCAGATTTACTCGAGCAGAACCGGGCTGTGATTGCAGTCCAGTAAACTCGGCTGGTGTGTGGAGCGCAGTGAGGAGCATCCACTACACACCACAGTGTGCTGCACCCGGCTAAAGCTGCCGCACTCTGCTTTCCGCACCGCTCTCCTGCTCTCTCGGCATGGGTTTCCTCCCCACAGGGACACGAGAGCCGGGAGCGCTGAGCAGCCGCATCCCGCGGTGGAAAGGAGCCACCTGCTGGGGACGTCCCCGCCGTTGAGCCAGCCCCGGGCTGGTCGCCCCACCGTGTGGCCAGCGCTGGAACTGGGCGTCCTGGATGCTCCGGGATGCATCGCTGCCGTCCTGAGGAGAGGAGCGGAGACAGTTTGAGGAGGAGATAATGGGGGTGCGAGCAACGGGCTGCAGCACTGCCCGAGCTCTGGCGTGTGGCTGAGATCTGTGACTTAGTGAGGCTTGGTTGTTCACAGAATCACAGAACATCAGGGATTGGAAGGGACCTTGAGAGATCATCTCAAGGTTTTAAACATCTCCAGAGAAGGACTGAGATATGAGGCTGTCACTCGAGAGTTCCTGCTGTGGGCACTGCACCTCTGGATGTGTGTACAACAGGTGTATGCTTACTTACCCTGTGCTGTACGTATGTATCTACAATGGATTCGTGTATCCCTACACACTATGTTTGTACATACTCAGACATTTACTTGTGACTGTATTTCAAACACTGACTGTTCAATCATTACATGAATAATATTTCACAGAAACACAGAACATTAGGGATTGGAAGGGACCTCGAAAGATCATCTAGTCCAATCCCCCTGCCACAGCAGTGTCACCTAGATTAAGTCACACAGGACCATGTCCAGGCAGATTTTAAACATCTCCAGAGGAGGAGACTCCACAATCTGCCTGGGCAGCCCCTTCCAGTGCTCTGTCACCCTCACCATGGAGAAGTTCCTTCTCATATCGATGTGGAATCTCCTATGTTCCAGCTCATATTTGGTGCCCCTTGTCCTATTGTTAGATGACACTGAGCAGAGCCTGGCTCCATCTTCCTGACACCCACCCTTCATATATTTATCAACATTAATAAGGTCACCTCTCAGTCTCCTTTTCCCTAAGCTAAAGAGACCCAGCTCCCTCAGCCTTTCCTCATCAGGGAGATGTTCCTCTCCCTTTACCAGCTTTGTGGCTCTGCACTGGACTCAGTCAAGCAGTTCTGTGTCCTTCTTCAACTGAAGGGCCCCGAACTGGACACAATATTCCAGATGCAGTCTCACCAGGGCAGAGTAGAGGGGAAGGAGAAGTGTTGTTATACCTCTAATACTGTTTTGGGCACATCAATACAAGAAAGATACTGAGGTGCTGAAGCAGACCCAAAGAAGGGCAGCAAGCCTGGCAAAGGCTCTGGAGAAGAAGCCCTATGAGGTCTGTCTGAGGGCACTGGGTCTCTTTAGTCTGAAGGAAAGGAGGCTCAGGGAGATGTTGTCATACAGCTACCTGAAAGGGGTTGTGGAGAGGTGGCTCTTCTCACAAGTAACAAGTGATAGAACAGGAGGAAATGGGCTCCAGGGAAAATTTAGGTTAGATATTAGGAAAAACTTCATCAGAAGGGTCATCAGGCATTGGAACAGGCTGCCCAGGGAGGGAGTTAACTCATCTCTGCAAGTGCTTAAAAGTCAGACACTGCTTAAGGACATGATGTAGTGGTGGCCTTGGTAGGGTTAGGTTAATGTTTGGACTTGATGATCTTGAAGGCCTTTTTCAACCTAAACAATCCTATGATTCTGTGACCACAATTCTTCACCTTTCATATATTTTCAAAATACATTAACAAGTCTTTTGGTATCTTTGAAAATTATCTGCTAGTCCCTTTATTCTAGTGAGTGGACTAGAGTTACTTGCTTTACATATCTATGTTTTGTCTAGGTTTTACTTCTGCTTTTCTCGTGCTAAATACTTCATGCAGTTGTTGAAGTGTGTTTTCCACTCTGCAGGAGCCCATGATTCACTTTTGAGCTTGCTCTGCCTTACCAAATGTACTCAAGTTCTTCACCACATTTTTTTGACTGAGTGTTGTTGAGATAGTGAATACCTGACAGAAAGTGCAAATACAAACCTCATCGTCATGCACTCTGATGTTAGATTGAACTGGGTGATATCAACAGCTCCCTATGTTGGGGAGAGACTTTATATATCTCTATGTGTCTGCAGAGCATAGTGCTGCAGACATGGCTGTGTTGGGGGCTTTATCGAGCAGCAATAAATGTGTGGGGCTGCATGCTGAAGGACAACAGAGACCTTCCCCTCTGCTGCTGAACTCAGTGCACAGAAATATATGTGGCACATCTGCCCCAGCTTATAACTTTATTGGTAATTATTTAAAGTCAGCGGATCATTGAGGGTCTCTTTTAATTTATAAATAGCTTAAGTGCATACTGCATATCCACAACATATTTACTTGTCCAAGTGATTCAAACTCATGAGCTCTTTACTCCCATGCAAGTTGTAGCATCTCAGAGGTATGCACTGTGGTTGCACTGCTAACAGCTGGGGTGTTTATCTTTGTGCTCCAAAATGAACAGGTGAAGTCACTCAATAGACTGAGGACCTCTGGTTCAGTATAAATCCATCATTTTGCTGTGGCAACAGAAGGTTGCTGAGTTTGCTTCAGTCTTACTGTTCTATTTCATCCTGAGGCTTAAGGACCATCTGTAACCCCTGCTTCCCAAAACCACAGTGGTGCTGCAAGGCTCACTCGCCTCCTGTGTTACCTATCCTTCATTCCCTCAATTAACATCATGTATTACTTGCGCACTGGATCCAAGGTAAGTGCTGGACTTGGCTATTGTAACTTCTGGAATGAACTTCAAGAACTTGGTCTTTTCATTTCCCAAGGTCTGCTTGGAAGTTCCCAGGACCCCAGAGATTTCTGATAGTGAAGATCTCTCTTCTCATGAGCTCCAGCTCCTTTGCATTCAGACTAGTACTCTGCTTCTGGCTCTGTTAAGCTCGATAAAGTCATTCTGCTTTATCTTCTGCTATCACCTTAGAGAATAACCATTGCCAGCTGCAGGCCTGATGTCTCAAAGCCCTGTTTTGTCTTTATCTGTTGTAGCTGTAACAGCTTTGAGGACAGGCTGATGTCTGGAGGCTTTTTTCTTTTTCTTCAGTGGTACCTGGCAAAAGGCAAGTGCAGATTGTCAGGGGCCGGGCGATTGAGCATACCAGAACCTATCTTCTACATTGCAACCAGAGAGGTTTTTAGTCCTGGACAAACCAAGCAGTATATCTACAGGATTACCACAGAGTCACTCCTTTGCAGGGCTCTGTTCCCTAATGGGAGATTTCCCAAACATCCGAGACATTCTTGAGGGCTTTTCACTACTATAAAAACACTGAAGTCTGCAAAAATTAAAAAGCCACAACTGCTAGCTCCGGTTTCCATGAATGTGAGGGTGTCTGGGCTTTCTGTTCTCCCCAGTTTCTTCCTAAGCAGCTCCACCATGCCTGAGGGATGGCTGTGTTTTGGATTTCTTACTAGCTCTTGTGAGAGCCTTCAGCTGGCTATAACACGTGCTGGAGAAGTCCATCTCCTTAGTGTACTTCTGTAAGGCTGCTACACAGCGACTAGGACCTTTTCCTTTCATGATGGGGACAGTCAGACATCATAGTTGGTGGCTTCCTTTAGAGGCAGTGGTACCCCTTTTCATCAACTACTCTACATTTCAAGTGATAGTAGCTTCAGCTTTTTGTGTTTGGTTTTGGGGTATGAAGTGCACCATGAATAACTGTATCTAGGAAGGTAATTTTTCTGCCTCTAGAGCCACATGAAGAAGCCAGCAATCTCAGTTTTCTGGTACAAGTATCTCATTCTGCTTCCTTTTTATGGTTTTAAAAGCTGTTTCTCTACAGTTCTGATCTGCTCAACACTGCTTGTTCTGCCACAGAATGGTGACATGGTGGTGTGGTGTCACCACAGGGCTTGGTGAGAATTTGCCCTCGCTTTTCCCCAGACTGTATTGTTCTCCTCATGTGTCTGTGCTTGTGGGTAGAGTTTATCAAGAAGCCTGCCTTCATGCTGTGCTGCCTTTCCTCGTTCTTGCTCATGCTTTAGTTCTCAGTAAATTACATCTTTTATCTGCACTGCTGTAAGAGACACAAAGAGAGAGTCTTTTCCCAGGCTGACCACAGCCACCAGAATTTATGCACAATTTGGTGGTTAACAACACTGAGACATCACACTGCCATAGAAAAATTGTGTTTGTGCAAATACAATTGTTACTACATGGTTACTGTATGTTACTGCATGTTACTACATGTAATTATATGTATAATTACAATGTAATTGTATGTTACTGCATGGAAGAGGCTAGAGACTGCCTTGAGGGGTCAAGCATCACAGCTGACTCACATTTTGGTGTGAAAACTCCTCTTTATTTCCCTAAACCAGGCTTGTTACAGCTCAACTACTCGTTAGAAACAGTGTTGTAAAACGCCAAATGGTGCCAAAGCCTTAGCTGTGAGGATGTTAACACTTGGGGTCCAAAAAAACTGAAAATGAAGCAGTGCAGACATTTGTAATCCTGCACCTTGGCTCTGCTTCATCAGCTAATCCACACATAGCTCACAGTCCCAAAATCAGGCTGATTCTTCATTGAAGGAGCTGTTTGCCAAGATGTTGAATACTGATATTAAGGAGGACGAATCTCTTTAGTTGTCTCATCTGTGCAGTTTTTGAGTAAAGAAAACAAACACGTTGTGGGGAATTCATAAATGTGATAACTTATATTGCAAGTAGACAGATGTTTGAACTTCAGAAGTACCACATCCTTAAACCTCTAACAAGTACTTTGGTCTTTGCACTCAAGATGGGGCAGGAGTCCTCCAGCAGAATTGCAAGATTCCAGGTGACTCTATGGTTAAGACTTGATTCACCTCATCCTGAGAAATGTGTTTCGTGTTTCTTTGTCCTGAAGCACAAATCCCAGTTCTGCAGCAGACTACTACCATTAGTGTTTCTGTTGCTCTTTCTTGTTTCTAAAATGGGGCTTACAGCATTTCCCTGTCTTCTAGGTAAGGCTCAGGACTGCTGCTTTAAAGCATAGGCGATGTTAATAGAAGATTAGTAGTGCCTTGGAGTGGATTTGGTCTGGAAGAAAATTCAGAGCCAGAAGAGGCCGATGACAAGGGAATAGAGGGAGGAGGAAGAGGCAGACACAGCTGGAATATGCTTCCTGAAATTCCTTCAAGGCTGTGTCATTTCCCATCCCAGAAGCAAAAGGTGGTGCCACGTTACTGAGCTCTTGTTCTTCCTCCTCCATTCAGCCATTCTGCTCCTGTTCCTTTTGTGCATGCGGCTTTATCCTTTTGCAGAGTAAATCTCCGAGGTACCAACTTGAGGGGCTATGTGCTGAATAAAAAACACAGTCTCAAGCTGGAGCAGAGGCTTTTCATTTCTCTGCCTCCTGCTGAAACAGACACCTGACTGAACTGCTCTTGTCGTGTGTTACTGCATAATTCATGGGTTGGAATAACTATGAAATGCTTTGCGGAAATTTAAAGATCAGCAGAGAAAATGTACACTGCAAAATCCGGTTTAGAGCATTGACCAACAGAGAACAGAGGGAAGAGAGGCCTTTGGGGATGTTAAGAACACTGCTTTTCGCTTTGATCCCCTTTATAGCTGTTTCATGTGCTCATAAATTAGTTTTAATAAATGGGTCAATAGTTATGTGGGTGATAACAGTGGCTATAGTAGCTGCTGGAAATTGCTTATCTCTTTGAAATTACCTAATCCCCAGTTTATTTACCTCCTTGCAGAGTAGATTACTGTGACGTGAAGTTCAAGCTTTTTCAGTGACTTGAGGAGGCTGCAGAGGTTGCTCCTCCAGAAGGTGAGGCTGAGGGTGCTGGGTGTCTTTAGCTTAGAGAAAAGGAAATGGGGTGACCTCATTAAGGTTTATAAATATGTGAAAGTAGGTGTCAGGAGGATGGAGCCAGGCTCTTCTCAGTGTCGTCTAACGATAGGACAAGGAGCAATTAGTGTAAGCTGAAACATAGAAGGTTCCACATAAATAAGAAAAGGAACTTCTTCACAGTGAGAGTGACAGAGCACTGGAATGGCTGCCCAGGGAGGTTGTGGAGTCTCCTTCTCTGGAGACGTTTAAAACCCACCTAGATATGTTCCTATTGACTGCATCTAGGTGATCCTGCTCTGGCAGGGGGATTGGACTGGATGATATTTTGAGGTCCCTCCCAATCCCTAATGTTCTGTGATTCTGTGAAGGTAAAAGGTAACTTTGCCTTAAGGTAACTTGATCTGTGCCCCCATCAGCAGTGACTGCCAGACTGCTTAGGTTCCATGCAGTGATTTTTCTCACTTGATCACTTTTTCCTTATGGAATGAAATGAGGTACCCAAAAATAACCTTGAAGTTATTTAAAGAAGTTAAAAAAAACCCACTATAAAATGAGCTAATACTGAAACAGCTTCAAAGCATGCTGAAAGTCAGAATGGTATAGCAGGTAAAAGCAAATATCTGCTGCTATATGCATCTCTCCGCTACCACGTGAGTTTGATGTACAGATCAGATATTGCTTTACAGTTTATTGTTTGTGGACTTTGAGCTGTTCACGCACCCTTTTTATTGGAGATTCTTTGTGAAATATTTATTGGTAAGAAAGTGTCATGTAAGAGAGTCAGATAAAAAGAAAGAAGCATCTCCATGAGAAGAAAGAATGAGCAAACCAAATAAATGTCAACTATTGATCTGTCAGATCATGCTAAGCCTTTGAAAAACAAGGAGTCTCTTTCAGAAGGTAAAGAAGTCCTTTCAACCCTACTTTGCTGACCTCTAAGTGTCAACATAGTGCTGTGGTACCTGACCAGACTATTTGCTTCCTGAATTACTGTAGGAGCAGTGTTTCAATTCTTTCAGAATCACTTCAAAAATTCCTTTGTATTCAATTGTTTTTGCTCAGCATTTTCCATAGCTTCTATTTTAAAAGCTGCCTGAATATGTTCCTGTGCAACTTGATCTAGGAGATCCTGCTGTGGCAGGGGGATTGGACTAGATGATCTTTTGAGGTCCCTTCCAATCCCTAATGTTCTGTGA